>JAJPUD010008521.1:0-11589 GCA_023553655.1 Myrmecobius fasciatus | reverse complement strand
AGAGAGAGAGAGAGAGAGAGAGAGAGAGAGAGAGAGAGAGAAGGAGGGAAGGAGGGAGAGAGGAAGGGAGGGAGGAAGGGAGGAAGGGAAAGAGAGAGAGGGAGAGAGAGAAAGGGAGGGAAAGAAAGAGAAGGAGGGAGGAAGGAGGATTTGGGGCAATATCACAGTTTCTTGTTTTTACTAAAAACTGTGGATTCCCATTCCAAAGGTAAGGAAAGTTGAAGGGATGGGATGGGGAAATTGGAAAGGGAATACTCTGAGGTACTTCTAATCCTAATTTCAGGTATTTTGCTCCTTTGCAGAATAGATGTAGAATTTTAAGAACTAGAAAAGAACCTTAGAGATCATATTGAACTCCAGTCCAAACTAAATCATTCCATAGACAGTATCCCAGGATATAAGGAGTTTACTACCTCCTGTAGCACGTTCTACTTTTGGCCACTTTTTGATTGTCTGCTAGTATAATGGAAAGAGACCTAGCATTGAAGTCATTATATTGGTTTTAAATCCTGATCTGCCCCTTATATTCCATGTGACTCGGGGGGAATAACTTGACCACCATAAACCCCAGTTTCCTCATCTGTAAAGTGGGGAGTGTGGGCTAGATGACCAACAACTCTAAATCAGTGATCTTGTGGTTTTAATTTTTCTGATCTGTCTTATCAATTTATTCTTTCATCATGTCCTTGGCATCTTTTCATGGTGTCTAATTATTGATCTAGAATAAATCAGGCATGGGAGACATGTTCCTTATATGTTGGCCAGAACCTCTCCCTTGTTGCAGCATTTTGTCAACATTTTATTTCTCCCAAAAAAAGAATGAAGCAGTTAAAATCCCAAACTCTGGCTTGGAGAAACAAACAAACAAATACATAACCCTTTTGGTATGTTAAGCTTCCTTGGGTTATTTTAGCTCTTCTATACAAAGCTGTAAAAACATTATTTTTACTTAATACCAACATAAACACAGTATCTTCGTCATTCTTGCCCTTGGATTTTGATGATGGAATGTAGGGGAAAATGTTTTCTGGAATAAAATATGTTTGGAAGCCTGTTTGTTCTTTGTTACAACTACTATTAAGTTGATTAAAGTGAAGTCATCTATAGACCCCACACATTTTACTGGTTAATCATAATAACAAGAATAGCTAGGATTTATATATTGGCTTAAAATTTGCAATGTACTTTACAAATATTATCTCATTTTAGTCATGGGAAAACCCTAGGAAGTAGATACTGAGTTGATTAAAGTGGAGCCATTTATAGGCCCCACATATTTTACTGGTCAACAGTAATAACAAGAATAGCTAGGATTTATGTATTGCTTCAGAATTTGCTAAGTACTTTAAATGTGTTATTTCATTTTAGCCATGAGACAACCTTAGGAAGTGCTATTATTATCTCCATCTTACAGATGAGGAAACTAAGGTAGATAGAGATGTAAGTGATTTGCTTAAGGTTCCACATCTACTAAATGTCTGAGGCTGGATTTGAACTCAGGTTTTCCTGATCCCTGGATGAGTGCTATCACTCTGCTGCAGTACCAAACTACTTCTGATCTTATAGGTTAAGCCTCCATTCCAAATTCTTACTTTTAAAGATCCCATTCTGCTGCTTAGAGCAAAAACCCATGTTTTCTATTGCTGTATTTTCCTGGCTGTGCTCTTTGGTCAAAAACCTTGAGAAAATATTTCTCTGAGCAGTTGAAGTTGGGTGTGAATTTAAGGGCAACAGATTGAATCATGGTGGGTAAAAAAAATGTAGCATATTTCCAGTTTTGATCCAGGCTGAAATATGGGATAAAATATATGAAAGGAGCTAGGCTGACCATGTGGGATGAACAAAGGGTACACTGTTATACCCTGAAAACATTTATGACCCCAAAGAAGGCATCTGGTATCTTAATTGGAAATTTTGTGTTAAATACATGGAAGATAGAAAGCATAAAAGAGAGCTATGGAAAGAGGAGTGAGAGAATGCATATATATTTTTTTAATTTTTGCTGAGGCAATTGGGGTTAAGTGACTTGCCCAGAGTCACCCAGCTAGGGGACATGTTAAGTATCTGAGACCAGATTTGAACTCAGGTCCTCCTGATTTCAGGGCTAGTGCTCTATCCACTGTCCCACCCAGCTGCCAGGAAAGAATGCATTTAAAAGCACTTATTATGTACAGAGCACTGTGCTAAGTGCCAGTCATCCAAATAAAGAAATACAGACCATGTTCTTAAAGCTCACAGACATTACATATATATGGTAGGCTCCCACTGCAAGTCACATGGAAAGGTCCCATAGTGCTTTAGGTAAAGTGCTAATGTCTCATCTTTAATGTAATTG
The DNA here is from genome assembly GCA_023553655.1 of Myrmecobius fasciatus. Taxonomy (NCBI): domain Eukaryota; kingdom Metazoa; phylum Chordata; class Mammalia; order Dasyuromorphia; family Myrmecobiidae; genus Myrmecobius; species Myrmecobius fasciatus. The sequence continues at coordinate 9,254 of JAJPUD010008521.1, read as the reverse complement.
CTGCTGATAATATCATATCAGAATAATAGTCTGATCAGTTCAAATCTGGTCTCAGAAACTTACTGGTTGACCTTGCTCATATAATTTAATCTCTGCTTCAGTTTACTCATCTGTAAAATGGGAATAATGATAGTATCTGCCTCCTAGAGTTCTTGCGAAGATAAAATGGCATCATATAGGTAAAGTCTATATTTTGAAAACTTTAAAATGCTATAGAAATAGGGTAGCTGGTTTTTTTGTGGTTATTATTCTGTTGTTTGACATTGCCAATGATTGTGACAAGAACTTTCTTTCCTGAGCCTTCACTTCACAAGGGTGGCTGGCTTACCCACAAGAGTAGTTGCCAGGTAGCATCTCCATGGTTGATGGTTCCCAGGATGATGGCCAAGGGCATGTTGCTGCAAGCATTGCTATTCCCAGAGCTCTGGGATGCAGGGTCATGGGCTGCTTGCATTCATTGCATTTTAAGGAGAGTTAGAAGTTAAAATGGAATTAGTGATTTGACTTGGCTGAAGCATGGTACCTATTGTCTCTACCTCAGGGTTCCTTGCTGCTATTGATAGGGTGGCTTGACCCTTTTTGGATTCCAACTGGTACACAGTGGGTTAACTGTTCCTCCCAATATTCACATATAATGAACATTCCACCTGTGCTTTTATTTAAGTAGTTAATAAAAATAAAGAGCACAGGGTCAAGCATCAGACCCTGGGGTATTCCATTGGAGACCTCCTGTCACATTGATTTTGAACATTACCAACTACCCTTTGAGTCTGGCCATCCAAAACAATTCAGTTAGTTCTGAATTCATCTGACTTTATTATTTTCTAATCAATATCTCTCTCTAGTGGTCCACCAATTGTTTTATTGTCTACTAGGAGCAGGTAGTACAGTGGATAAATCACTGGACCTGGAGTTAGGAAGAACTAAATTCAAATTTGGCCTCAAATGTGTGACCCTCAGCAAGTCACTTAATCACTCTTCATGCCTCAGTTTCCTCAGCTGTAAAATGAATATAATAATAATAATGTCCACATTTCCGCATATTTGTGAGGATCAAATGAAGTAATGATTGTAAAAGAGCACTTAACTACTATGTGCTTGGTACATAGTAGGTGCTATATAAATACTTTTTCCTTCCTTTCTTCCTAATTTGTAATTTCTTTTCCTCAAGAATAGTAGGAGATCAAAAGTTTTGCTAAAATCTAGGCCAGCTATATCCATAATAATTTCCTTTTCTACAAGTTTAGGAACCCTGTCAAAAACGGAAAGGAAATGAGGTTAGTTTAGCCTGACCCATTCTTGATGAAACCCTGCTGACACCCTGTAATCAGTTTTTCTCTTTCTAAATATTCACTAGCAATCTCTTTAATGATGCCTTCTCATATTTTCCCAGGAACCAAAGACAAACTCACTGGCCTGCAATTTTGCAGTCTTGATTCTCTTAACTTTTTTGGAAAATTGGGACTTTTGCCCTTTTTCTTCAGTCTTATGGCCCTTCTCCTATTTTTGTTGATATTTTAAATAGCACTGACTGGTTCAGAGACTGCATCTGCTGGGATTCTCAGGATGTGAAGCTTTAACTTATGTGAGGCAGATGGTTTGACTTTATGATTGGCAGCTATGTATTCTTTATGGTCTCTTTATTCTTGGGTATCAACTCCTTGTAAGTAATTTTGTTAGTTTGATATTTCCTTTGTATGTTATTCTCCTTGGAAGAGAAAACAGAAATTGAACAATAATTAAGTCATTCTGTCTTCTTTCTGTTGTTAGTTATCATTGTCCCATCAAACCCAAGCAAAAAAAAAAAAAAAAAAATATTTTCTAAAATCCCACTCTTGATTGCTTTGAGCTTTCTTCACTAAATTTGGCACATTCTGACCTTCAGCTTTACTAATGCTGTTTCTACGGGATCATACTATTTTCTTAAAGAAATATCTTTTGTTACCTGACATTCCATCTTCTATTCATTTCTTCTTAAAATTTTAGTTGGTTGGTGAGTTTCCTCTACTTCCACATTGGACTCTTCCAACAAATTCCATTTTTTTCTCTTCATTAGAATGTTTTCTCTTTGTGTCTTTAGAATTTCATGCTTCAATATCTTTTTTCTTTCTTGAGTGTATTTCCCCGGGAAATACTTTAATCCATGCATTATACTTACTCTTCCTCTGAGTTCTGCTTTTCCTATTTCTCCTTCTTTTGACTTTCACTTGTATACTCATATATATGCTTCCCTTCTCTGGTTTGTGGATTTCATAATATAATTGTTGTTTTTCAGTAATTTTTCAGTTGTATTTGATTGTTTGTGACCCCATTTGGGACTTTCTTAGCAAAGATGCTGAAGTGGTTTTTCATTTCCTTCTCCAGCTCATTTTACAGATGAAGAAACTGAGGCAACAGGATTAGATGATTTATCCAGGGTTACATAACTAGTAAATGTCTGAAACTAGATTTAAACAGGTCCTTTTGTTTCCAGAGCTGGTACTTTATCCATTGTGCTAACTAGCTTCCTCTTATATAAATAGGATAGAGTATAAAATTTCATAAATACAAATATATACAAAATTAAATCCAAGGTAGTTTGGGAGAAAGAGTACTAGCAACTGAAGGTAGAGAGGATACAAGACAGGCTTCATGCAGAAGATGGTGTCTGACCTTCATTTAAAGGCAGAGAAAGATTCTGTGCGTTAGAAGTATGAAGGATGTGAATTCTAGGCTTTTAGGATGGCCCGAGGAAAAATCTGAGTTTTATTACTTTCTTAAATTTTGTCTCTTGTAAACTTCTGAGTCTGGGAGTCTCAAATGATATTCTTCTTTCTTTGTTGCTGCATTCTATAATATCTATCTTTGGGTTACACATAAACAGTCTCTTCTCTCATGTATTCTCTTTAGTTAAAAGCCTTTTTCATTTAGATCTATGAGACACTTGGCTAATGCATTCTCACTAGCCTTTGTTAGGTGTGCTCCTTTTCTGGCCAAGAAGCAACTCTATATTGTAAACTTTGGGATTTTGAAATCGCAGTCTTAAATGTCAGCTTCTTGGCCAGCTGTTCACTTCTTAGGTGATTTTTCTTTGCAGCCATTTAAAAAAAATTCATCCCTTGCTTTAGTGGGCAACGGGGGGACACCACCTATTCTTTTATGATCTTTATTTAATTGCCCAAAACTTTATAATTATTGGCAAAGTTTTTTTAGGTTCTTTAAGGAAATATCATTTATACTCATGTGAATCAACAGAAGTGAGAAGTTGTCATCTGTTTTGATAAGGCTTGAGAGATTCTGTTAGGTCTTAAATTAATGCCCCCTTGTGAGTTAGGTGGTATTGTGCTCAGCTTCTTAAACTGTGGGTGGCAATCCCATATGGGGTCTCTTTTAATGAAAAGTAAATTGCAAATTTATGATGTATTATCAGTAAATGTTTGATTTGCAAAGCTATTTAACATACCTGTATACCCCAGGGTCACATAAAAATTTCTTAGGCAAAAAAGTAAGTGAAAAAATTTCAGAAACCCTAGTGTATGGATAGAGCACTGAGAGTTACAAGATTTGAATTCAAATCCAGCTTCAGACTCTTGCTGGCTATGTGATGCTGGACAAGTCACTTAACCCCTGCCTCAGTTTCTTCAGCCATAAAAAGGGGATAATACTATCTCAGTTTTGTTATGAGGAACACAGATAATAATATTTGTAAAGTACCCATTACAAAGTAGGCTCTTGCTCCCTTCTTTTTCCTCCTGGACCTTTCTGTTGTTTTTATTAGGTTGACAAATAATGGTCTTGGTACCCCTGAGTAGGGTATGATCAATTACTTTTCTTCTTGCTCTGTTCCTTACTAGATGATCTCTCCCCTGATAGTATCTGTAGGCTCTGTGAATATCATTCTTGAGAGGAGAAGCTGATTCTTCCTCCTTAAAGGATCCAGATCTTTTCTTTTTAGGGAAAGGGTTTTTTTTTTGTGGGGGAGAGAAGAGATTAATTTTTAAAATATATTTTAAACAAATAAAAATAAGAAAAAGGAAAAAAATTGCCATGTTCAAAGCAGAACATGAGTGGATTCTATGTAAAACAATAAATTGCCATTTCAAGAAAGCCTATATAATAAATACTACGTATTATTTTCAAAACTGCCCAGCTATTCTTTGCTTCCTTGTAAAGATATTTTTTTGTTTTCTGCTATGTACTTTTTGATTTATTTCTCCCTCTCTCCTTCTTCTCCCTGCTTTAAAGAAGGCTACAATTAAGCATGGATATGAAAGTATATATGAATAGATATTTATAAACATATACATATATACACATATACACATTTAAGACCATTCTACGCTTATTTCTACTTGCCATCTGTTTCTTTGAAGATGGATAGCATCTTCCTTTATGAGTCCAGGTCTTTCTATGTTTTTTTGAATCACCCAACTCATTTCCTATACCACAGCAATATTCCAATCCAATTGCATTGTATTTGAGAGATTATTTATGAAATTCTCCCCCCCCCAGTTTTCTGAATTCCTTCTATTCTTGGATGAATTGACTTTATGCAAGAACATTTTTTAATAGAGCAATCAAAATTGTCCATTTTACACTTCAGTGATGTAATAATATAATTTAAGATCAGATACTACTGAATTTGCTTCCTTTACATCTCTTTTCCCTGGTTTCTTTGAAATCTTTTCCTTTTGTTCTTTAAATCAATGTTATAATTTTTAAAATAACTTAGTAAGATAATTTTTATTAATTTAATTGGGATGCATTAAATAAATAGGTAAAACTGTTATTTCTTTATATATTGCCTTTACCTACACAAGAAAAGTATTGTTTCACTTATTTAGATCTAACTTTATTTGTATAAAAAGTATTTTATGTTTATGTCCATATATTTCCTGTGTCTATTTAGGCATGTATGCCTTCAGGTATTTTATACTCTTTATTTTAAATAGTCTAAATTTAATATTACTGACATTTAGTATGGTTTTCCTATCTTTCTCTTTTGAATCTATTTTGACTTTAACTTTATCTGAAATTAGTGATTGCTAGCCCTGCTTTTTTATTATAGTAATAATCATTGTTATTACGTGTGTACCTCTTATTTCCTATCTCTGTTGACTTCTCTGTTTTACTTCTACCTGCTACTTTGCCTTGCTTTTATATAAACTACTTTTCTCTAAGGATCCCTCTCATATCTTATCCCTCCATCCTTTCCCTCCTTTTTTATTTAATTCCCATTAACTATGCACTTTCCTTTACTTTACTTCCTTATTCTCTCCCCTTCTGATTTCTTAATAATTTAGATTAATTTTATACCCTTCAAGATAAATATATAAATATGTGTGTGGTGTATGATTGCTACATTCATGATGTGAGTAGTATTCTAGAACTACTAGTCCTCCTCCCCCATCTAATTATTCTATGTCAGTTCTTGCTCTCACACTTTGTATATTACAATTACTCTTTTTACATTTTCTTACAGTTTTTCCTTATAGAATAACATCATATTTTTGCTTGAATTGTGTTTCCTTTCTCTGATTTTTTTTCTTGCAGATAAGATATTTCTTGTACAACAACGATGTGTGGAAATATGTATACATATATTCGATTTGTCAAGTATTTTAACATAATTAACATGTAGTGAGTAGATTTCATGCCATCTAGGGGAGAGGTGGGGACTAGGGGGGAAAATTTGTAACAGAAAGGTTTGTAAGGGTCAATGTTGAGGAATTACCCATACATATATTTTGCTAATAAAAATTTTAATAAAAATAAAAAAAGGAAAAAAATTAGAATAACATCATACTTGGATTTAATCTTTATTTCAAACTACCCAGTTACTAATGATTGTCTTAGTCATATGGTTTACATTTCTACTTAAAAACAATTTGTCCTTATTGAGTTTATTCAAATTAAACTTTGATGTTTATATTATTTTTTAGATCTTATATTCTGAATTTTCTATTAAATTGAGGTCTTTTTGTAACCAAATTTTGAAAGTCTGGTAATTCATTGAATGTCCAATTTTTTTCTTTAACTTTGCTAGGTATATTTTTGGCTGCAATCCCAGTTTTTTGCTCTTTGATGTATAGTGTTTGAAGACTGATGGTGTTTTAGTGTAGCTGCTGAAAGGTATTGTGTGATTCTAATTCTGGTTCTGCCATATTTGAATTATTTATTTCTTGTTGCATATAAAATTTTCTCTTTGACCTAGGGGTTTCAGAATTTGGCAATATAGTCCTATAGGTTTTCCTTATGGAATCTCTTTCAGGTGGATTTTTTCTTTTTTCTACCTTCCCCTTTTGTTCCAATACTTCAGCACAATTTTCTTTAATTATTTCTTTTATTATGGTATCAAAGTTCTTTTTTTAAAAATAGCTTTCAAGTAATCAAATTATTCTTAGATTTTTTCTCAATCTGTTTTTCCTGACTAGTTGTTTTTCTTATGAGATGTTTCTTCTTTTTATTTTGTTTTATTATTTATTGGTCTCATAACTTTGCTGGCTTCCCTTTGCCTAATTCTAATTTTCAGGAAGTCATTTTCCCCAGAAGACTCTGGATCTCTGTTTCTAGTTGTTTAATTTTCTTTTCATAATCTTTTTTTTTCTTAGATTGCCCTTTTTTAGATTTTTTTTTCAATCTCTCCCATTTGATTTTTAAAGTCTTTTTAGAATATGAATTTTTTTTTGGGCAGGTGACAATTTAATGCTAATCTTTGTAAAGGGAGAGGCTTTTTTTTTTGTTCCAGTATCCTCCTCTGAAGATGAACTCTGGTCTTCTCTATTCCCATAGTGATTTCTTTGGTTAGGTTCTTTCTCCTTTGTCTGCTTATTTATTTATTTTTTTAAAATCACAATTGTTAGTGTAATCACCTCTAGTCCTAGGGTGGAGGGGATTGTATCTCTGACCTCAGGTCCTCCTTCACTTCTCCCCTGTGGCTTGGAATCTGCCTTTGTAAGTGTCTTTGCCCCATTGTTTCTGCACTTAACCCAGGTGTACTGGTTCTTTCTTACCCAGGGCCTTGTAAACTTTTGTCATTTGCCTTCAGGCACATTTATCTTTTTCTGCTTTTACCTTCTTTTTGTCCTTTGAATGTTGATAGCTTGTCTTTTTTCCCTCTTTCTTTTTATTGTTTTAATTTTTTTCTGGTGACATATGTACATTCATTTTTTAAATATATATTTCTTATCATGTGGGGAGAGAAAAATTGGAAAAAAGGGAAGAACTATGAAAAAAAAACAAGGAAAAAAACTGAACATGGCATGTGTTGATTCTGGAAGCAGATGGCATTTTCTATCCAAAATTTATTGGGATTGTCTTGGATCACTGAACCACTGAGAAGAACCAAGTCTTTCATAGTTGATCATTGCACAATCTTGCTATTACTGTGTATAATGTATTCCTAGTTCTGCTTGTTTTGCTCAGAATCAGTTCTTATAAATCTTTCCAGGCCTTTCTAAAATCAGCTTGTTCTTCATTTTTTATAGAACAAAAATATTCAATTACTTCCATATACCATAATTTGTTTACCCATTCTCTAATTGAAGAGCATCTACTCAGTTTCCAATTCTTTGCGCCCACAAAAAGAACTGCTACAAACATTTTTGCACTTTATGGTTTTCTTGGGATACAATCTCAGAAATGACACTGCTGGTCAAAGGATATACACAGTTTTATAGCCCTTTGGACATAGTTCCAAATTGCTCTCCAGAATGATTGGATAGCTCGTATCTTGCTACTTTCTCCAGCCCCATTCCCCAGCTCTCTAATGCTCTCTTTATTCATAAAGCTTTTATTAAATGCTGATATGTAAGGCTTTGTCTTATCCCAACTGGATATGTCCAGTCTTTCTGGGAGATTCTTGTAGGACTACTGCCCAACTTGCTTGTCTGTGTGCTGCTTGTTTGTAGATCTTGTAACCTCTGTGACTACTGTTGGCATTTTTTTTTTGAGTGGCAATTGGGGTTAAGTGACCTACTTAAAATCACCCAACTAGTCTGAGGCTGGATTTGAACTCGGGTCCTCCTAACTCCAGGGCTGGTCCTCTATACATTGTCACTGGCCCTCTCTCCCTTAGTATATACAGAGGCTATTTGAGTGAGGATTCTGTTTCCAGGCAAGCATCCTGGAATGAAGTCAGTGTTCCCTATTTTTTTCCCCAAAACTCAGAAAGCCAGTTTGTTCCACTGCTTGAGTTAATGCCTAGTTGAATATTGGGTAGCTCTGGCAACTATATTAACTCTTAGAGGCCACTGGGGTATGATTACCAAGTGCTTAGATATAAGATGTTGGTATAGCTTGGTTTGAATAAGTCCTTAATCTGCCAAGGAATCACTATGGTTTTGGGACCCACAAGCTCAGAATTTGCTGAACAGAAATTTGTGCTTACTTGTTTCCCTTTATTGAGATACTTGATTTTAACTGAAAAAGTGTAATATACCTATTCGCTTTTCAACCAGAAACTTTGAGAGATTGGTATAAAATGGTAGACAGAAAACCAAAAAGGGTTTTGTTCCCTTTTCCAGCCTCCTGTAATTTTTTTAATGGTATTTATCACATTCTGCCTCCTATCCATTTGTATATATATTTTACTTTACCTATTAAGTCTGAAAGCAGAGGCTAAGTTTTCAGCTTCTTTGAGGATCTTAAAGATAGTTTTTGTTCTCCTTGGTACACAGTACATAGTAGGTGCTCAGCAAATGTATTTGACGAATGGAGACAGATGTAAAGTTAATTCTGACAGTAAATATGTGATCCATTGCTAAATGTCACTTGTAAAACTTTGCTTGTTCTCTCTCAATGACCTTATCAATGATGTCTTCAATTCATGTATGGAAGATTCTAGTAAAGATTTTATATAGATGTGAGAGTGGTCATATTGAACAGTAGCTACTGGTATTTTTTCAGTTATCTTTTTCCTGTATTCACAAGATCTAAGTTTCAGCCTCCCCCACCCCCATCTTTGATATCTTCCTTTAAATCTTTCAAATGTCTTGTATACCAGTCAAGTCAAATGACTTCACCTGCAGTTGAAATCTTCTTCCGATATATTTGGTCCAACCTTTCTTTTCTTCTTTTAAGAATTTTTTTTGAGAGTATCTTGCTCATCATTTCCCATAGAATGATATTATTCCATCACAAACACATACCACACAGTTTATTGAGCCATTCCCAAATTGATGGGCATTCCTTCAATTTCCATTTTTTTTTGCCCTGAGAAGAGAGCTGGTATAAATATATTTTTGGTACATATAGGTCCTTTTCTTTTTTGCCCC
>JAJPUD010008520.1:48576-87886 GCA_023553655.1 Myrmecobius fasciatus | reverse complement strand
TAGTGGGGGATCTCAACCTTGCTCTCTCAGAATTAGATAAATCAAACCACAAAATAAACAAGAAAGAAACTAGGGAGATAAACCAATTGTTAGAAAAGTTAGGTATGATAGATCTATGGAGAAAGTTGAATGGAGACAGTAAGGAGTTTACTTTTTTCTCAGCAGTCCATGGAACCTATACAAAAAATTGACCATGTGTTAGGGCATAAAAACCTCAAAATCAAATGCAGAAAGGCAGAAATAGTAAATGCATCCTTTTCAGATCATGATGCAATAAAAATCCCCTGCAATATAAGGCCAGGAGAAAATAAACCAAAAGTTCATTGGAAATTAAATAATCTAATTCTGAAGAATGAATGGGTGAAAGAGCAAATCATAGACACAATCAATAATTTCATCCAGGAGAATGACAATAAGGAGACAACATACCAAAATTTGTGGGAGACGGCTAAAGCGGTTATAAGGGGCAATTTTACATCTCTAGATGCTTACTTGCATTAAAAAGAGAAAGAAAAGATCAATGAATTGGGCTTATTATTAAAAAAAAAACTAGAAAAAGAACAAATTGAAAACCCTCAATTAAATATCAAATTGGAAATTCTAAAAGTAAAAGGAGAAATTAATAAAATTGAAAATGAGAAAACAATTGAGTTAATAAATAAAACTAAGAGTTGGTTCTATGAAAAAACCAACAAAATAGATAAGTCGTTAGTTAATTTGATAAGAAAAAGGAAAGAGGAAAATCAAATTGTTAGTCTCAAGAATGATACGGGAGAACTTTCCTCCAATGAAGAGGAAATTAGAGCAATAATTTGGAGTTACTTTGCCCAACTTTATGCCAGTAAGTTTGATAATCTAGATGAAATGGAGGAATATCTACATAAATACAGATTGCCCAGGTAAACAGAAGAGGAAATAAATTGTATAAATAGCCCCATATCAGAAAAAGAAATAGAACAAGCTATTAACCAACTCCCTAAGAAAAAATCTCCAGGGCCAGATGGATTTACATGTGAATTCTACCAAACATTCAAAGAACAATTAATTCCAATACTACACAAAATATTTGAGAAAATAGGGACAGAAGGTATACTGCCAGAATCCTTCTATGAGACCGATATGGTGCTGATAGCTAAACCAGGTAGGGTGAAAACAGAGAAAAAAAACTATAGACCAATTTCCCTAATGAATATTGATGCAAAAATTTTAAATAAGATATTAGCAATGAGATTACAGAAAGTCATCCCCAGGATAATACACTATGACCAAGTAGGATTTATACCAGGAATGCAGGGCTGGTTCAATATTAGGAAAACTATCAGCATAATTAATTATATTAATAACCAAACTAACAAAAACCATATGATTATATCAATAGATGCAGAAAAAGCCTTTGATAAAATCCAACACCCTTTCCTATTAAAAACACTAGAGAGTATAGGAATAAATGGGCTTTTCCTTCAAATGATCAGTAGCATCTATTTAAAACCATCAGCAAGCATCATATGTAATGGAAACAAACTAAAACCATTCCCAACAAGATCAGGAGTGAAACAAGGCTGCCCACTGTCACCATTACTATTTAATATTGTATTAGAAATGTTAGCTTTAGCAATAAGAAAAGAAAAAGAGATAAAAGGAATCAGAGTAGGTAATGAAGAAACCAAATTATCACTCTTTGCAGATGACATGATGGCATACTTAGAGAACCCTAGAGAATCAACTAAAAAACGACTAAAAACAATTCACAACTTTAGCAAAGTTGCAGGATTCAAAATTAATCCACATAAATCATCAGCATTTTTATATATTACCAACAAAGTTCAGCAGCAAGAGATGCAAAAAGAAATTCCATTCCAAACAGCAGATGATAGGATAAAATATTTGGGAATCTATCTGCCAAGGAAAAGTCAGAAACTATACGAACTAAATTACAGAACACTTTCCACACAAATAAAATCAGACCTAATCAATTGGAAAAATATTAAGTGCTCATGGGTAGGCAGAGCAAACATAATAAAAATGACAATACTACCCAAACTAATCTACTTATTTAGTGCCATACCAATCAAACACCCAAGAAATTATTTTACAGATATAGAAAAAATAGTAGCAAAGTTCATTTGGAAGAACAAAAGGTCAAGGATCTCAAGGGGATTAATGAAACAAAAGGCAGATGAAGGTGGCCTTGCTCTCCCAGATCTAAAACTATATTATAAAGTAGCGGTCATCAAAACTGTTTGGTACTGGCTAAGAAATAGAGCAGTTGATCAGTGGCACAGGATAGGATATCAGGACAATCTAGGCAATAACCTTAACAATCTAGTATTCCATAAACCCAAAGACCCCAGCTTTTGGGATAAATACTCACTATTCAGCAAAAACTGCTGGGAAAATTGGAAACTAGTGTGGAAGAAATTAGGGCTTGACCCATACCTAACACCTCATACCAAGATAAGATCTAAATGGGTTCATGATCTAGATATAAAGAGGGATTTTGTAAGCAAATTAGAGGAACGTAGTATAGTTTATCTCTCAGACCTGTGGAGATGGAATAAATTTATGTCCAAAGAAGACCTGGAACTCCTAATTGAACACCAGATGGATAATTTTGATTATCTTAAGTTAAAAAGTTTCTGTACAAACAAAACTAATGCAGACAAGATTAGGAGGGAAGCATCAAATTGGGAAATCATCTTTACATTTAAGGGTTCTGATAAAGGCCTCATTTCTAAAATATATAGAGAATTGTCTCATATACATAAGAATTCAAGCCACTCTTCAATAGATAAGTGGTCAAGGGATATGAACAGACAATTTTTAGATGATTAAATTAAAACCATCTCTAGTCATATGAGAAGTTGCTCCAAATCACTATTGATCAGGGAAATGCAAATTAAGACAACTCTGAGGTACCACTACACACCTGTCAGATTGGCTAAAATGACAGGAAAAGATAACGATGAATGTTGGAGGGGATGTGGGAAAACTGGGACACTAATACATTGTTGGTGGAACTGTGAACGGATCCAACCATTCTGGAGAGCAATTTGGAGCTATGCTCAAAAAGGTGTCAAACTGTGCATACCCTTTGACCCAGCAGTGTTTCTACTGGGCCTATATCCCAAAGAGATCTTAGAGGATGGAAAGGGACCCACCTGTGGAAGAATGTTTGTGGCAGCCCTTTTTGTACTGGCTAGAAACTGGAAACTGAAGGGATGCCCATCAATTGGAGAGTGGCTGAATACATTATGGTTATATGAATGTTATGGAATATTATTGCTCTGTAAGAAACGACCAGCAGGACAATTTCAAAGAGGCCTGGAGGGACTTGCATGAACTGATGCTGAGTGAAACGAGTAGAACCAGGAGATCATCATACACAGCAACAACAGTATTACATGATGATCAATTCTGATGGACATGGCTCTCTGCAACAAAGAATTGTCTCAAACCAGTTCCAATTGTTCACTGAAGAAAACCATATACACCCAGAGAGAGGGAAATGAAATATGGACCACAACGTAACATTTTCATGATCTCTATTGACATTTGCTTGCATTGTGTTGCCTTTCTCTGATTCTTTTTTTTTCTTGTAGATAGGATTTTTCTTGCATAACTTCTCAAGCATTTCAACATTATTAACATGTAGTGGACTTCTTGCCATCTAGGGGAGGGGAGGGGACTGGGGGTAAAATTTGTAATGGAAAGCTTTGTAAAGATCAATGTTGGGGAACTACCCATATATATCTTATACAAATAAAAAGCTTTAATTAAAAAAAAAGAATGAAGGACAAACAAGAATAAGAAGAAATAATAGAGAGCTACTGGAGTTTATCAATTAGGGAATTCAAGTAGAGAGCCTTACTGTCTAATTTGCAGCTGAAACTGGATTATCCAATATGTGTTATCTCCTCTTATTACCTATGACTTCACAATATGTTTTAGGATAAACTATGTAAAGAACTTTGTAAACCTTAAACTATTTTAGAAATGCTAGTATTATAATTAAAATTTTAAATCCTTGAGATAAGAGATTTTTCCAACTTCTTAATAAATGTTTTTTATTCATTTATATTGTGCTATACTATTATCCTCATTTTAAAGATCAGGAAACAAGGGTTAAGGAGGTTAAGGTACTTGTTCATGGTCACATAGCCAGGAAATCTCAAAGGCAGGATTCAGACTTAGCTGCTCCTGATTCCAAACCCAGTTCTCTATCCATTATATTATGCTATTTCTCAGGGTATAAATTGGTTAATGAGGGAGAGAATAAGAATTTGCATAGTACTGTAAGGCTCACAAAATGCTTTACATATATATTTTTATCCTCAAAATAATCCCTGGAAGTAGATGGTATCACAGGAGAGAACTGAGACTCAGAGAAGTAAAACTAATTGCCCAAGATCATCTATCTAGTGTCAGAAGCAGATTTCAAAACCATATCTAACTCACTCCAAGCAGAGCATTCTATCCCCAAAAAAGTGCACTTTTTAGATACATACCAGACAGATATGATAGACTATTTTCTTGTGTAACATTACCAGCTGGTCTCAACTGAAATTTTCCTTTGGCTCTAAAAAATTGCCCTTCTGCTTTTATATGCAGAAGGGCCTCAGATCAATTTCTTCCTGGAATAGATTCCTCTAGGAAAAGGAAAATCCTTTACTTGTGGTTAGTCGCTCGAATACCTCTCCATATTCTTCCCTGTCAAGCTTTGGAGATTTATTTATTCTTGATAGAATGCACTTACCATTGTGGTCATAGCCTTTTTCATTCCAAGCCCCTTTTTGCTGTGCTTTAAAGAATGAAAGGTCTTTGGGTGGAAATTTCTCATGCTGGTTGTTGGGCCAGAAATGATCAATAGACTGAGATAATGGTTAGGAAGGGGATAGGAAAGAGGGTCATGGACTCACTTCATGTTGAAGAACTTGGTTTTTCAGTTCACTCTTATTACATTTCTAAGTGAAATATAACAGCTTTCAATGTTAGTTTGATTTATTTAATCCCTTTTTTTAAGAAGCCATTGTGAGTACAATAATGTCAAAGAAATCAAGATTGAGAGACACCGGAATTTTGAATAGTAAAGTGACCAATCTTGATTTGAAATGTGCCTCCCTCCTATCAGCAGAAAAGTATCAGACTACAGATGTAATGGAGCATGTATACATTTGCCAAGCTATGAGGTAGTTTGTTTTTCTTAACTATACTTTCTTTGTTACAAGAGAGGAATGGTCAGTTTGTTTGGGGGGGAGTTGCTGGGGGAACTAATCATTGGGCTGTGATAGCAATATTTTTAAAAGAATAAAGAAAAAAATTTTAAGAAATATAATGGAATTAAAAAGCCTGAAGTCATATGAACACCATGGTTAAACTATACACTAGGCAGAAACCTGAGAAGGACAATTCTTCCCTCACATAGTCATTCTATACCTTTCATATTTCCCATAATCACAGAGCAACAATTAGACTGCATGATATTCAATAACAAGAGACATCCTTTAGCAAGACAGAGAAATAGGAATGTTCCTTCCTATGTTCTTAGACAACTAATTTCTCTACACATGAAGAATGTACATGATAATCAGAATTCTTATATACTCTACCCCCCTCCAACCCTAACCCATACACACACACACACACACACACACACACACACACACGCAAATAAAATTTAAAATGTCAACATACCCACACTTTAATGCCTAGGGGTGAAATGTTCTCTCTAGCAGAATCATTATCTCTATTGCACAATTTGTGAAAGCTCTGTAGTTTCAGCAGCATAAGGAACTCCCAGTGTGGGCTCCCTGCTATAGTAATATAGATTGCAACTGATATAAGACTTAATAGGTAAATTCTAGGGAATTGGCTAAGACCCCAAAGCTGTGCACTAAAGCCCAGGGTCACAAATAGGAACTAAATGTGAAACCAGAGCTCGCGGACTCTAAGTCCAGAACCTTAGCCACTATTTCCCAGAGTAGGGAGTACAGTGGTTACTAAGGCAATTCTATTGCAGGTACTTTAGTTTAACAGAGTTGAGACAATGTTTTTCCCCTGTGATCTCTAACTCTGTAGTGCAGAAGTGAAGCATTTCCCTTAGTTTCTTTAGAGAACATAACAGTAAAGAGCAAGGAAATGTATTGCTCTGAAACATATCTGTCTTTCTACCTCACTGTCTTTCTGTCTCTGTATGTGTGTTTCTATTTCTCTGTCCTTCTCTCTGTCTCTCTCTATTCTCCTCATACACACATGCAGCATTTTATTGAAAGTTACTTCCCACGTGTAAATATTTTTTTCATTAGGGGAGGGGGAACCTCCCAAAAGAAATTTTGTTCTGAGGCTGAAACTAAATTGACTGTAGAAGATTTATAATCACCTAATATTATCCTTTCAATTAAATACAGGGGCAACTCTGTTACAGAAGTTATCTTTCAGCTAATCTGAATATATGTTTTTACATTTTAAACAATTGTTCACTACTATTTTACTCACCTTGATTTCTCATTGACAACTTTAAATACGAGGAATACAAATAGGAAAACTACATTTTTTATAACTATCTTTTTTTTAATTGGAGGTACATTTTCTCTTAAGTTCATGCATTCTTTTTCCAGTTCATTAAATCTAAATGTGAAATCAAAACAAGTGAACAATATTCTCCCAATGTCTGACGAAGAAGATCCCCTAGTATGAAATCAGCAGGAGTGAGGTTCAAACCTAGTTCTGCTATTTGTTAGTTATGTGACCTTGAATGTAATATTTAACTTCCCTGTGCCCCACATTCATCATTTATAAGATGAAAGTAATATAGCCCACAATATCTCTATTGATGGATTGTTGCCTTAAAAAAAGGAATTTTGTAGACCAGATAGCCCTATAGAAATTCCAGTTACTTCTGACATAGCTGGCATAACATCATGCCATTAATAAAATTCTAAATCTAATTTTCTGCCAGATAGAAAAATTTTTAACCTGGATGTCTATGAACTTATTTTTCCAGATACATTGATTTATTTTTCCAAACATTCCAAGTATATTCCAAATATATTGATATGTTATTTTAATAATTAGTTTATTTCATAATAATATTTATTTTATTTAGGTTTCACCACGTCACCCTGAGGTATAACCCACAAAAAGGGTTAAGATCATCTGATATAGTTTACATTTCTCAAGACTTTATTATGGAACTGGCATAGAGATGAAGATGATACTGGGTTCTCAAAGTCTGTGTCAGAAGGGCAAAAGCATTGGAAAGTGATATCAAGCTGGAAAGTCTTTGAAGAGGAGCTTAGTGAGGTATATTATGTCTGCTACCCAAGGACTCTTCTAGGTCATTTTGGAGATGTTCACCCCAAGATTGGGTACAAGTGGGTGAATTTTTCAGCCATAGGAACTATTAAAGATCATCTTTTAAACATATTGGAGTCAATGTGACGTGTGGTGGTGAAAGGAGCACCTGCAAAAATGAAATCACCAACAGCAAGCACTGTCCTTGATGGAAAGGACAAAAGTCACCTGCCCGATTCAGGATTCTATACCTAGTCCAACACCTATGATTTATATGGAGCATGAGGTACTGAGATAGGAAAAAAATGTTCATATAGAATTAAAAGGAACTTTAGAGGGCAACTCTTTTATTTCACAAATGAGGAAACTGAGACCCATTTGCTAAAGTTATACAGGCAGAAAATGGCAGACTTAGATTTGGTGACCCCAAGTTCAGCACTATATCCATATTAAAGACAAATAGTGTCCCTCGCTCCAAATTCACTGAGCTCCTTTAGGTTACAAGAATTAAAAAGAATTTTCTGATTATAATTCAGATAAGAGAGGTAGTATACTAGAAAGCATATATTTCGGGCCTCTGAGTCAAAAAAAGACCCAAGTTCAAGTTCTCCATGCCCTCAAGCAATGTCTCCATAAACTAGGAAGTAAGTGCCTCCCTACTTTGATTGAGGGAGTTTTGTGATCAGAGTTCCCTTTAACAATGAAAGTGCAGGTTTAATCCAAACTGTGCCCTACATCCAAAAAAAAGAAAAAAAAAAAAAGCTTAAATAAGAGTTAGACCAATAAAGTCCAAAAGACAAGGAATTTCAAAGGAGGGGCTCTGAAAATGTTCAAGGACTTCTCTTTTTCTTCTGTCCAGCTTTCCATAACTCCATTTGGGGTTTTCTTGGCAAAGATACTGGTGTGATTTGTCATTTTATTCTCCAGCTCATTTTATAGATGAGGAAATTGGGATAAGTGACTTTGCTCAGGATCACACAGCTAGCAAGTGTCTGAAGTCAAATTTGAATTCAGGAAGGTGAGTCTTCCTGACTCCAAGTCCAGCTTTCTGGGATCTTCCATGTCTAATCAAGCTCTAAGTGCTCCACAACACCTGCTTCGTCTGCCTTCATGGTCGTGGGAACAAATTGTTCTCATCTGCCCATTCCACTGGGGGAAGTCTTTATGCTTGGGATAGACACCCTAAATCACGTGCAGTTTGAGACCTTTTGGTTACCCTCAATCATGAGAGTTAGGTGGATCAGGTGGACACCAAAGGCAGAAAATAGCCTTGTAAAGGGCTCCACAGCCTTTATATCGGAGATACTAGTCTTCCCTACAAGGATACTCTCAAGGTCTCTCTTAAGAACTTTAGAATCAATTCTAGGACAGGGGACACTGACATAGGACTACCTAGCATGGCATGCCCTCATCAGAGAAAGTGCTATTCCCTACGAGCAAAGCAGAATTGAATTAGCCCCAAAGAAACATGAAATAAGCAAAATTAGGGAAGCTACCCCAAATGTTCATAGGGACTATTTGTGTGTGACCTGTGGCCAAGCAATCTGAGAGCTGGTATTGGTCTGATCAGTCACAGTTGGACACACTGCAACTTGACCAACACAATGCTGTCATTTTGGTGCTCTTCAAGAGCAAAGTACAACAATCAACCAACCCAGCCCTCTATGTCTTGTGCTATCTACCTGAAGCTCTACATCATAGCAGAGATATTGTGCCTGAGGCTGTGGAGCTAAGGAGCTGACCAACTGCCTCTTCTCCCACCCTTCCAGGCAGCATAATGGCCAAAGACCAGCAGATGGTAGCAGAGAGCAGCACCCAGCAGTGCTGTCCAGTTGCTGAAATGTCCCACAGCAGAGGGCTCTGGCAGTAAAGACAACTATTTTCTCTCGGCAGAAGCAAGTCAAAAAACAAATAGCATCAGAGTCTCTTAGCAAGGAAAGAAAATTTCTTTATGACTTCACCTGAGGACATTGTTTGAAGTATTGGAAGCATAAATTAGCCAAGACACATTTGTGTGTCCTGTCAACACATATTCAGTTTGTTCCACCATATATTTCTTATATTTTCCTTCAGATAAAGGATCTGTCTGTTTATGTAAAGCCCTGATGACAGCTCTCATATTCCTACCTACAAATGCTCCTCCCAGATGTTCAAAAGGTACAGAATCCAGTGTTAAAGCAGATATTAGTTTTGCTGACTTGGAACCATACTAGATCCACTTGACATTTCCTTGAGTATAAATCCTCCTCTATAGAGCTGAAATAGAATGCCCAGTTAACTTAATGCCAGAGCCCACCATGAAAACATCCCCATGAGCAGTAGTAGGAGGGCTCTAAAGCCATTAAGTCTTTACCATGATAAATAAAAATGGAGAAAGGTCAGCAACAGTTTTTTACTTACTGTAACGAAGCCTTTGACAGAAACCCAAGAAATGTATGCCCATGGGTTTCTGATTAATTGGAGAGCAGGACACCCATGGAACCAATTTACAAGTGATTTGCAGGCATGCTGGCATTACTGAAATAAACACGCCATTACAGTGATTTATGCTATTTGTCCCAACACAAATGATAAAGGGAAATTTACAATCCTTAATTACCACGATGAAAAATGGGGAAGGGGAGAAAGAACACAAAGATTGGCAATTTGCAAGTGTGTCAGTAAGGCATGAGATGCTCATCCATTGGCTTTAGTTTTTATAAGAGTATCTTATAAAAGAAGAAGAAACAGAGGTGTCTAGAGTAAGCATCAAATCCCAAAATTGTTTAAGGCAAATTCACTTGGTGGTGGAGAAAGCCTCAAAGAAAGACTAGGGGCAGCTAGGTGGCATAGTGGATAGAGCACCAGCCCTGAAGTCAGGCAGACCTGAGTTCAAATCTGGTCTCAGACACTTAGTATTCCCTAGCTGTGTGACTCTGGGCAAGTCACTTAACCCAATTGCCTCAGCAAAAAGAGAGAGAGAGAGAGAGAGAGAGAGAGAGAGAGAGAGAGAGAGAGAGAGAAAGAGAGAGAGAGAGAGAGAGAGAGAGAGAGAGAGAGAGAGAGAGAGAGAGAGAAAGAGAGAGAGAGAGAGACTGGCCTTGGAACTCAGGATCTATATTCAGGTATCTAGAGTAACCCAAGGAATTTCTCTTATGATTTCCTTGGGAAAGAGACTGACTTTTCAACTCCACAAAGCTATCACCAGAGGGATGGAGCAGAGTGGGATCAGGGAAAGGAGGAATTCACTTATTTTAACTTTTTATTCTTGATAACTAGCTGTTAGACTCAGTTATTTCTACTTACTGAAGAAATATGAGAGCTGTCAAAGGACTGCTAACTTGAGGCAAAACCCTAATTGTTCTATTGTAATTGTGATTTCAGGTATGATATATTGTTTTCACTTGAGGGTGAGGGAGGAAATGGGGAAAGAAGGAGTAATAATCTTTCCAAAACACCATACCCTGCATTTATACTTTAAATGCAATTGGTAGAAATTCAGTAAGCAGTATAAAAGGAAATGATGGGACAATTCATGACTTCGTTTCAAATTCTGATTCTAACATATCAGTTATGTGATCATGGGCAAATAGCTTAACCACTCTTATTCTGTTTCATCATCCATAAAATGGAGATAATAATAGAGATAAAATAGCTATGATTCCTATCTCTGGGATCTATTGTGAAGCTCAGATACACTAATAGAGAGTATCCCCAAAATTTTAGTGCAGTTTAGCCTAAATAAAGCTTAAACTGTGCATGCAAAGTCCTAAAAATGTCTTAAAATAAATGTCCATTTTTATGATGACTGTGTCATAATGCTATTTTCTAATCCCTACATTACATTCAAAAAGTCAGATATGTGTACACTTTTTAAATATTGACTTTATATGAATTCCTATAGTCATTATTATTGGGTATGTTCAGATAGGTAGATGGGTTGAATAGGAACTCATTGAATGACCAGACACAAAGAGAGGTGATGGAGCAATACCAAACTTGAGGGAGAACTTTAGCTGAGTACCCCAGAACTCTGTGCTAGGCCCTATTCAATTTGAGATTTTTGTCAAGAGTTTGAATAAAAGCTTACATGGAATGTTTTTCAAATGAGCAAATGGCACAAACCTTGGAGGGAAAATTAATACATTGGATGCGGAGATTAAAATACCAAAACATTTTGACAGGCTAGCACATTGGGCCAAATTTAATAAAATAAAAAGGACTAGGGAAAAAAATATAAAGCCCTCTTCTCAGGCTCGAGTTAGGGGAGATATGCCTAGACAGCTCTTGTGAAAAGAACCTAGAGAAATCATTCTGGGAAGCAATTTAGAAATATGACTCAAAAAAGTCACTTGAAACAGTACTGCCACTAGTAGGTCTATACCCCAAAGAAATCAAAGAAAAGATGTGGGGGAATGTTTAAAAATATATAGCAGCCTTTCATTATACAAAACACTGGAACAAAGAGGGCCTCCATCATTTGGGGAATGACTGAACAAGTTGGGACCTAGGAATGTAATAGAATATTATTATGCTACAAGAGATGACAGAAGTAAAATAGGCTGCTTTTTTCCAGCTTGAAATAATAATCATAACTTCTATTTACATAGTACTTTAAAGTTTGCATATTTTACATGCAGTTATCATTCATTTGAGTAGTGAAGTAGGTACTACAGATATTATTATCTCCATTTTCCAAATGAAAAAACTGAGTCTCAGAGACTTTAAATAATTTGCTCATAAGTACACACTACTAACTTCAGAAATAAGATTTGAACCATATGTTTTATTCACTCCAGATCCAAAACACTATCTGTTCTACTAAGCTGCCATTATAGACTATTATCTCTTAAGAAAATGGCATCCAAGATTCTGTAAAAAGTACTTTAAAATCTTTGGAAAGAAAATTTCCTAGCAAAGCCAGACTCAGAAACTTACTAGCTATGTGACCACAAGCAAGTCACTATGTTTATTTAAGCCTCAGTTTTCATTCTGTAAAATGGGAGTAATAATGCCTATAGGAAGTACCTCTTTCTATGATAATCTAATGAGACTCCACATGCTTTTCTAACTTTAAAAGAGAGACAGAATGAATAGTGTGCTAATCTTGAAACAAAAGAGTCCCTCCAAAATTTACTGAGGGCCATAGGCAAGTCACAGCCTCTCTGTCTGTAATGACAATAATGGATGTAACTTCTAATGCAAAAGGATTTTGTCAAAATAAAGATATCAGATCACAGAGAGATATAACATACCTACATCAATTATAATACATTACAAATGATTGATTACAAACAAAAAAAGGCACAAAAGATAACAAATTTATGGACAATGGAGAATGAAGGGGAGGACCAGGCTCCATATACTGTTGAGACACAGAGGAAATCTTTCAGCCTGCTATTGAATATGTATTATTGTAGGGCATGGATAAGAGTTACCTTGAATGAACAAGAGCTGTACTGTTGAAGAGATTATCCACATGGATGACATCACAGATATATTGAAGTTTTGAAATAATAAGTATGAAGAGATTCACATTCCATGTGAACTTGTACTTTTAAATCAATTATCGTTTTTATCCAGGAAATTGGCTTTATTTATTATCAGATGACTTTATTTTTATTTCTACCTATTCACTTTAAGAATCCTAGTCACATTTGGTTATATCTTCGCACCTTCATAAATTTAAATGGCAAATGTAATTATTTAAATCAGCTCACCTCACCCCATTGTATCTCAAGTCTTCTCTTGGTTCACCTTTGTTAGGTAAGTCAATGAAAGATCTAGCCCTCTTAATGTTTCACTATTTCTCTTAAGGTTACTGATAGTCTGCTATTTTTCTCCTTTTGATTGCCTAGTTTGGGGTCTTATGAAGCATTCTGCCAGCTACCTTGCAATCAAGTGCCTTCAAATACTTAAAAGGCTGAATAGTGTTAAGAGTCCATGATTCATGGAGTCTCTATTTTCTACCTCCTTAAACAAAATAGTCAATAGCCCTCCTGTCATGTGCTTTATCATTCTCCTTTCCCCAGTACTTCACAGAAAAAGACTGCCAAAGACTTGCTTAAGGCTTCTATGAATCACTTACAACAATCACTGATGAATCTAGCTTTCCCTTCCATTCCTATTCTGAATTCAGTTGTTCTACATTTGCCAGAGAGTTATTTTTGCTTCAAAAATCCTTTTCTCGAAATCTTTATTTCCACTGCAAGTGTCTTTTGTGTTGTTGTTGTTGTTGTTGTTTCTTTTGTATTTCCCCAAGCCATTCTGGAAAACAAAAACAAAAACTTTTTCTTCACTAAGTTTCTTTATAATCTTTGTTAGGAAAGTACTTTAATGGAAAAATTCAATTATGTAAAAAGCTTTTATAATTTTAGTTACATACTTTGTTTTCAGAGTGAGGAAACTATTCAGGGACAAGTCACAATTATGATATTATTAATGAAAAGCACTAACCATTTAAAAAAATGCTAGCCATTTTTGTGCTTTGAATTATTCACACAACTAATGGGAGGCTACCTATTGCAGACTTCTGAATGAAAAACTAAACAGTACAACTTTAATCAACAGATTTACTACAAGTCCCTTTCTGTAGCCACTTCATGGCTATGTTCTTGATACTTCTATGGGCCTTTCTAGAAGAAATTTTAAATATTTTATTGGAAAAACAGAGACTTCAGAAAATGGCAGGGAAGCATGCTTTGCAAAGGTAGTCATTTAGATTTTTTTTTTCTCCTACATGATGCTAAAGATATAACTATTTAATTAAATTCCATGCTTATGTATTTTGGTGTTGATCCTTTTACCTAATAATTTAAATATTTTAAAATTCTAGATAATATGTTAAAGTTTTGTGGGTTTTTTAAGTTTAAAGGTTATGTTTTAAAGTTTTTTTTTATTAATCCACAACTATCAGTCCTTTAATCTAATGATAATTTAATCATGAAAATATAAATATATTTTTCTTATTAAATGTGTTCAATAATTTAAGCATGTCAAAATAATTTTCTTTTGTATGTATTTATTGACTTAAAACTTAAACATAATATACGAAAAAAAGGCAACAGATAAAAAGAAAACCTTGTTATGTGCATGATAGAACACTGGGAGGGATTCAAAATATGTAGCAATAAATTTTAAATTTAAGAAAACATATGTAATAATAGAAGGCATTATATTCATAACTGTACATCTTTTCTTTGCTTCCTTCTAGGTTTTCTTTTGTTCTCTGCTGTATTTTTTATTTTACTTTTGTACCTTTTGCTCCCTCCCACCTCTCAAAAGAAGGCTGCAGTTAAGCACAGATACATATATATATATGTGTGTGTGTGTGTGTGTGTATTTGCACATATACATATACTTATATGTATATACACATACTTGAAAAACATTAATATGGCTGGCATAATGTAGATTTCTTTCTCAATAATTTTTTTTAACTTTGACTTTGTCAGAGTTCAATGATTATTACATATATATATATATATATATATATATATATATATATATTTTAAGATAAATTTACTCCTGATCCTTGGTATTACATTGGTATTTCCCATCTTTGCTAACTCTTCTACTTAACTTACTGTTGAATGGCCTTGCTCTTACTTTAGCTCTCATCTGCTCCCCACCCCTGCCAAACCACCACAGATATCTTTTTTTATCTTCTTCTCAAACCTTATACCTTCTTTTTTATCCCACACATATTAATCTACCCACCTTATCCCAATGCCATTCAGTTAAATTTCTGTACCCCACCTTATCCTATTCCTTCCCCTCGTAATTCTTTATAGATTTTGAAGAGTACTATACCCTTTTTGGTGTATATATGCCAAGAAGGAATAACACATAAACATACACACACATACACATATAAGAGACAGAGAGAAATTAGTTTTTCATATTAGCCCTTATAGATTAAATTTCCTATTAAGTCCAGGTTTGTTTGAGAAAAAATCCTGAAAATGGAACAGTTTATTGAATGTCCTTTTGTTTTCATTCAGTATTATACTTAACTTTGCTGAGTGAAATATTTTCATCCATAATATTAGGGTTTTTTTAAATGGAATACTTATTTTATTTTTCCCATTTAAAATTTAATATTTTCTTTTAACTAATTACATGCCAATCATTTTTAAATTTATTTTTAGAACTTGGAGTTCTAGATTCTCTCCCTTCCTCTCTCCCAACCATAACCACACTTTACCCTCCCACTGAGAAGCTACATGTGAAGTTATGCAAAAACACTTCCAAGTCATGTTGCTACAAAAGAAAACAGATCTCTTCCCACCTCTCTTCAGAAAAATTAAGTAAAAAAGCATGCTTTAATCTGTATTCTGACACAATCAGTTCTTTCTCTGGATGCAGATAACCATTTTTTCATCATAAGTCCTTCAAAATAATCTTGAATCATTGTATTGCTGAGAACATTGCTATTACTTTATACACAGGACGTTTCATTTTGCATAAGCTGATGGAGCATTTATCAGGTTTTTCTGAAAATATTTTACCCATGATTTCTTTTTTTTTTCTTTTTATTTATTTCTTTCTCTCTCTTTCCTTCTTTCTTTCTTTCTCTCTTTCTGTCTCTTTCTCTCTTTCTTTCTCTTTCTTTCTTTCTTTTTTTCTTTCTTTGTATTTCTTTCTTCCTTTCTTCCTTTCTTTTTTTTCTGAGGCATTTGGGATTAAGTAATTTGCACAGGGCCACAGAGGTAGGAAATATTAAGTCTTTAGACCAGATTTGAACTCAGGTCTTCCTGAGTTCAGGGCTGGTGCTCAATCCACTGTGTCACCGAGCTGCCCATTACCCATGATTTCTTATAGAATAATATTATTCCAACATAATCATCGAGTATGACTTATTCTGTCATTTCCCAGTTGAAGGGCATCCCCTTAACTTCCAATTCTTTTTCCTGAGAAATGAATTGCTATGAAAAAAAAAATTGTACATGTAGGCTCTTTCCCTTCTTAAAATTTTTTTTCATTTAGGAGACATGATGAGCAGTGGTATTGTTTGGTCAAATGATAAGTATGATTCTTATAAACCTTTGGGCATAGTTTCAAATTGCTTTACAAAATCTTTGAATCTGCTCACTATTCTATTAACAATCCATTGATATCTTCTTTTTTCCCACACATTAATTCCAACAGTTATCATTTTCTTTTTCTGGTCCATTAGCCAATCTAAAAGATCATACCTCAAAATTGTTCTAATTTCTCCTATCTAGTGTTTTAGAATTGTTTTTTTTTAATGTGGCTGTAAATAGTTTCATTTATCAATTAGGAATATGGCTCCTATTTTTTTTTTATAAATTTTACTCTAATAGAGAAACTTGCCGCAAAATTCCTTGCACAATTACTATTGCTAATTGTATTCCCCACTCAGATTATTCTGTTCTCTCTCTCCTATCACCCTGTCACTCCTCAAAAATGTTTTGACTCCTAACATCTCCTTCCTCAGGATGCCATCCTTTCTATCACACTTTGCTCTTCTCATATCTCCTTCCTCTCCTCCTTTCCTGTAAGGTAGATTTCTATATCCATATTGAGTGTGTATGGTATTTCTGTTTTGAACCAGTTCTGAGGGTTCAGTGGTACACTCCTTCCCTCTCCCCTCCCTCTCTTCCTCTCCATTGTAAAAGCTTTTTTCATTTGCTCTTTTCAGGCAGATAATTTATGCCTTTCCACCTCTCCCTTCCCCCCTTTCCCAGCATATTCATCTCTTCCTCCTATAATTTTATTTTAAAAATATTATTCCTTCATATTCAGCTCATATCTGTGCCCTCTGTCTATAAAAAACCCTTTCAAATTGCCCTAATAAACTTCCCATGTAGAAGTATAACCAGATTAACCTTATGGAGTGTCTTATAATTTTCCTTGACTGATTATGCCATTGGACTTTTCCTGAAACCTGTATTTGAAAGTCAGATTTTCAATTCATCTCTGGTCTTTTTGTCATGTATTCTTGAATGTACTCTTATTATAAGTTAGTTTTTCTGGGTAAGTAATTCTCGGTTGTAATCCTAGATGATTTGCTCTTCAGAATATCATATTCCAAGCCCCCAATCCTTTAATAAAGAAGCTGCTAAATCTTGTGTTTTCCTGACTTTGGTTTAACTATAGTTAAATTGTTTCTTTCTGTATGCAATATTTTCTCCTTGATTTGGGAGTTTTAGAATTTTACTTTTAATATTCTTGGGAGCTTTCATTTTGGGATTTGTTTCAGAAGGTGATTAGAGGATTCTTTCCATTTCTATTTTATCCTCTGATTTTAGGATATAACAGTTTTCCTTGACAATATTTTTTGAAAAATTATTTATAGACTCATTTTTTTTCATCGTGTCTTTCAGGTACACCAATAATTTTTAAGTTATCCTGCTTTGATTTATTTTCCAAGTTGTTTTCATTTTCTTTTTTTCCCTTTTCTTTTCTCTTCTTTTTTGTTTGTTTCCTCTGAAGGATTATGTTACTTTTGCTGGGGAGGTGATCCTTGATTGTAATCCAAGGTCAATTGCTATCTAGAATATCATATTGCAAACCTTTAATGTGCAACTTAAATCATGTTATTCTAACTGTATCTCCACTGTACTTGAATTATTTCTTTCTGGATGCTTGCAGTGTTTTCATCTTGTCCTCAGGACTAATTCTTCTGGAATTTGGCTATAATATCCCTGGGAATTTTCATATTGGGATTTCTTTCAGGAGGTGATCAGTGGATTTTTTCCATTTCTATTTTACCCTTGGGTTCTAGAGTATCAGGACAGTTTTCCTTGATAATTTTTTGAAAGATGATGTCCAGACTGTTTTTTTGGTCATGAATTTCAGATACACCAATAATTTTAAATTTATCTTTCTTGAATCTATTTTCCAAGTCAGTTGTTTTTCCATGAGATATTTCATATATACATGCATATGTATATATGTATATATTTTCAAAATCCCTTTCAAGCTCTTCCGTGGTATGAGCCCAATTCTTACTATTCTTGGAGGTTTTGCATGTAGGAGCTTTGACTTTGTTATCTTCTGAATGTGTATTTTGATCTTCCTCATCACCATAATAACTTTCAGTGGTCAAAAACTTTTTTGTTCTTTGCTCACTTTCCTAGGCTATTTATTACTCAGCTTTTAACTCTTTGTTAAAAATAGGAATCTGGTTGCAAAGTGGAGAGTGCACTTTTCCAACCTTCAGAGATTTGGTGCTGCTGTTTTTGGAGAACTTGACCACAAACACTCTTTTATGCCCTGGAGCTTTTAGGAGTGTTCTTGCCCCACTGTAGCTGTAAGATTTAGTGTTTTAAAACAACAGAGTCCTGCTTTGCCGATGCTGGGATTACCATGTTTGGGGCCAGAGTCATATTGACACTACCTGTGCTGGGACTACATGCCCTACCCCCACCTGATGCCACAAATACTCTCCCCTGACCTTCCAAGTCCTTCCTAGTGTCCCTGGAAATGCCTCCAGCACTGCTGCTAATTAAGAGGTCCCACTTTGCTTATGCTGAGATCTAGAATGGGGCCTGGGCCTGGCTTGTTACCACATTGGCAATTGCTTCAGGTCTGGCTGGTATGAATCTGAGCCATTCTCTTGAATTGGGCTTTTAAAGGGAAACAGAAACTTTGGGATTCTCCCTTGTGGTGTCAGAGAACACGTAAAACAAATACCCAGCCAAGCCCATCAAGAAGGTAAAATCAAAATGCTAAACCCAGTCTCATTGGTCATGTTCACTTCATATATATTAGAGATGTCTTCGAGTCCAGAACAAAATTCTTATCTTTCAGTTATGTCAAGTTAACTAGACTCTTCCTGATGATCCACTCTATGCATTATGGATGTATATATGTGTAGGGGTATGTACACACACACACATACTATACACACATATGTATTTATGTGTATGTTTGCTTCTATTCCTTTTAAAATTTAAAATACTTAAGACATCAGTGAACATTTCCATGATTGCCACCCCCCAAATTACTTGATATGATGGATGCTTAGTGCCAAGAGAAAAAAAAACACACATACAAACTTAAACACGCACACAGAAGCGTACAAATATATGTATAAATTGTTTTTTCTTCTTCCTTTTTCCCCCTGGCTATAGGTGAGTTTCCATCTACATCTTACTGGGCTTCTCCAAGGGAATGCACTAGAAGACCAAATCTGAATTGAGATCCACTTTCCAGGCCAACTCAGGAATACTTATGGGATTTAAAGAAAAATTATATGCTTTAATTGAATAAACTAATAATATACATTTATGAACTGAGACTTGAAAAATAATTTATTTGGATCCTTATTTTATTCTAATCAGTATTTATCAATTTGATAGAATCATATCAAAGTTCTGTATGTAAGACTTGTGAGCTGTGATCTGCAGAATTTTAAGTTCACTTGCTTAATCATAGGAAGTTAACTAAAGCCCCTCCATCTTTATTTTCTCCTTCTCATGGTGATCAAGCTTATTGTGGAGAGATAATAATTACATGTCCCCCCAAATATTCTTGTACCTCTGAATCAATCACTGATCTAATAGGACCATTTCCTCATACCCAAACTAATGAGAAGCCTGTTCATTTCTGGGATATTCCTTACTTCACCCATCTTGCCACCCTGCTGACATATGATTTTGCTTAATTCAGCTTTTATGTCAATCAGTGGAATTATTTGATACCTATTATAGGTGTTTTTCAATGTCTAAACATCTACCTCTATAAAAATTGGGACCTAGAATAAGGAAGAATCTCAGATTGTGGGGAAGAGCTGAGGTCCACTTTATTTGCGAGAACTGTGAACCCTTTAAGACAGTGACACTGGCTCAGAGCTCAGCCTCAGGTTCTTCTACTGTAGGTGGGATAATTTTTAACCCCATAATAATAGCTCCTCTGGTGCAATAGTGATGCATAAGTCACAGCTTGTTTTGACCAATCCCTGCCAGGACCCAAAAAGGAAGTACTCACAAGGTAGCATTTTCATGGAGGGATCACCCATGAACACAAGCCCCTCCCTATCTGCACACAAATTTTCTGAGCTTGAGGTTAGTCTCTTCATAGAGAGTCTTCCTTGATTAATGCTAAATTCACTTTCTTTTAAGAAGGGCCCTACTTTATCTCAATTTATAACCTTTGTTCCACTCATTCTATTTTTATAAATATTATATGGTCCTCATTTAGAAATTTTAAGTGTAGGGGAAGGAAGGTGCAGTGGATAGAACACTAGCCCTGAAATCAGGAGGACCTGAGTTCAAATCTGGTCTCAGACACTTAACATTCCCTAGCTGTGTGACCCTGGGCAAGTCACTTAACCTCAATTGCCTCAGCAAAAAGCAAAAATATTTAAGTGTACACTATTGGTTATTTTTCTTGACTTTTCTTTTATTTTCTTAAGTCTGGGGAGAGATTCAGCAATAGAATTGCTAGTTTCTCATTTTCAGCCAGCTAGCCAAAACTTCATGTTGGTGGGGTTCAAATCTATTTTTTTTTGCCTTTAAATTCATTTAACAAGAAGTCATCATTCTTCTCATCAGTAGAGAAATCTCTTAAACTGAGAAGGAACTTGCATCTGCTCATAGTATGTTAAGGAAGTCATTTTAGGATGAGTCCCCTGATAGATACAGATTAGGCGAGAGATTCTTCACTCCAGTGCTTTGCTCCAATACTTTCAAAAGGCATAATTTGTAATAGAACCACCAGCCTTAGGGAGAGAGATTTCCCATCACAGTAGTATATTGCCCAAGCATGTGATCATCCTGGGCGCAATCACACCCTCTTCTGGGAGAAGAAGACTTATCCAAAGATGAGGAAAGAAGAAGGTTATTTTCACTTTTATTTACTTTTATTTATTAATACTACTTATCAACAACCAGAGTTAAAATTTCAGGAAATTTTAAAGGAGAGTAGGTACAAAATTTGCTGAATGTTTCCTTATAGAAAAAAAAATCTCTTGCCTCGAGTTGACCAGTCTTAGGATCTTAGAGGTTAAGCAGTCAATAAGAAGTGGAAGTATTGGAGAATTTTTCAAAACAAATCCCTGAAGATTAGAGGGTTAGCTATAGGAAAGATGTCCATGTGGGCAGGTTTCAGGTGACTAAGAAATTGCTTCCCTTGTTTTCATATTCAAGGGATGTAATCAACATCTTCAGCTAAGGAACTTCCCAGAAGGAGTAGTCAATAAGTTAAGAATGAATGAATGGATAAAGAAAGTTGGAATCTGTACTTTCAGTATCAGTTCAGGGTTTGAAGGTATACAATTTTAAATTTTTGAAAAATAAATTTCAGACCGAAATAGAAAAGATTTAGGAATCTCCTATCTCCTTGGGTTGTTGGGAGAAACACGGTTATGATGTACTTAACATAATGCCTGGCTTGTGTAAAGAATGAGCAGTTTACTATTCAGATCCTGTGGAAATACAATTGAGTAAAATGCTATCTTATTTGTAGGTAATTTTTTTCTAAATAGCATGGAATGTTAACAAAATTGAAATATATATATGTGTGTGTGTGTGCATATGTATATGTATATATATATATATATGAAATATTTTAAAGTATTTATAAAAAGAAGCTTAAGAAACTTTCAAGATATAAAAAAGCCTGCCATGTGGTAGGTATTACTAAAACTGCTGTGATTGGCATGAAGATTCCAGTGGATAATGAGACAAATGAGACAAATCAAATTGATACTTTTGAAAAAGTATTTAACTAAATTATTATCACAAGCTTGGTGATCTTTTAAATATAAGAAGGCTAAGAGAAACCATAAATTCTTTTCAATTTGAATACTGTTACATTGTAAATATGATTATTGGAGCATATTTAAAAAGAACTAGAAAATAATAATAGAAAATGATGTATTTTTTTGTGAGAAAAAGCCTGCTAAAATCCTCTTATGAAAATTTGTGAGGTTCCTTGGGAAGAATCCTGTGAAAATAAGCTGCATTGCTATTTGAGGAATTAGGGCTTTTCCCACACAAAATGAAGTAAATTAGATATCACTCGGGATCATTTGGAAACTCTTTTAATCTTTTAATGCATTTACTGAACCAACTATTCTTTATGTATCTGGAGAAGTAGAAAGAGCAGTTCAATCAATCAGGTCTCTTGATTTTGAGTGAATGAGGAAGGTAAGGTATACCTCCCCAGAACTTCCATCACAAGATATGTTTTTTAGTTCATAAGGGTACACACAACGGATAAGAGATTCAATTAAGCAAGAGTGAATTACTTCAGACACCACCTAAATGGCACCTTGCATGACAGATACTTGTTAACTTGTGGAGCTTTTAATCAGCTTGCCTTTCAAATCACATAGCCTATCTGCTAAATTGCAACCCTCTTTTAGCACTCAAAATTATTCCTTCACCAAGGTTGAAGTATTCCTTAGTTCTAAAGCCACCATAGCTTTCATCAAGGAAATTGTGTTCATGTATGACCTCCTTGTCTACATGGACTCTGCTAAGGGAATCTCATCTTCTCTTCCCATAATATTCTAGAAAAAGTCCAGTGTTCTCATTTTGGCTTTATTTGCAGACAAGGGAGTGGAGGAGTGATTATTGAAATAATGCCTGCAAATAGATCAAATTTTAATACATTTTTTAACAATTATATTATTGTATAATTTTGCTGTTGCTGTGCACAATGTTCTCCTGGTTCTACTCACTTCATTTGGCATCATTTCATGTAAGTCTCTCTAGGCCTCTCTGAAATCATCCTGCTGATCGTTTCTTATATAACAATAATATTCCATTACTTTCATATACCATAACTAATTTAGCCATTGCCCAACTAATGGGCCTCTACTCAATTTCCAATTCCTTGCCACAACAAAAAGGGTTGCTACAAACATTTTCGCACATGTGGGTTCTTTTTGTCAAGATCTCTTTGGGATACAGACAAAGTAAAGACACTGCTGGATCAAAGGATATGCACAATTTGGTAGCCCTTTGGGCATAGTTCCAAGTTGCTCTCCAGAATGATTGGATCAGATCACAACTCCACAAACAATGCATTAGTGTTCCAGTTTTCCCACATCCCTTCCAACATTTCTTATCTTTTCTTGTTATCTTTTTCTGCCAATCTGAGAGGTTTGTAGTGGTACCTCAGAGTTATCTTAATTTGCATTTATCTAATTAATAGTGATTTAGAGAACCTTTCCATATGACTAGAAATGATTTTAATTTCTTCCTCTGAAAATTATGTTTATATCTTTTGACCAGTTATCAGTTGGATAATGTCTTGTATTATAAATTTGAGTCAATTCTCTTATTTTGGAAAGGAATCTATTATAATAACCCTTACACGTAAAATTTTCCTCCAGTTTTCTGCTTCCCTTCTAATCTTGTTGGCATTGATTTTGTTTGTGCAAAAACCTTTTTAATTTAATATAATCAAAATTATCCATTTTGCATTTCATAATACTCTCTAGCTTTGCTTTGGCCATAAATTCCTTTTCTCCACAGATCTGTGAGGCAGACTATTCCTTGTTATCCTAAATTATAGTATCACCCACCTTTTATGTCTAAATGGTGAACTCATTTTATCTTATTGTGGCATAGAGAGTGTTAGGTGTTAGTCATTGCTTAGTTTCTGCCACACTATTCTCCAATTTTCCTAGCAATTTTTGCCAAATACTGAGTTCTTACCCCAGAAGCTAGAGTCTTTGGGGTTATCAAACACTAAATTACCATATTCATTGACTATTGTGTCTTGTGAGCTTAACCTATTCCACTGATTAATTATTCTATTTCTTAACCAGAACCAAATGATTTTGATGACTTGTTTTATAATATAGTTTTGGGTCACCGTCACTTGCATTTTTTTCATTAATTACCTTGAAATGCTTGACCTTTTTTTTGTTTCAGATAAATTTTGTTATTGTTTTTTCTAGCTCTGTAAAGTAGTTTCGTGGCAGTTTGATCAGTATGACACTGAATAAGTAGATTAAATTAGGTAAGAATGTCATTTTTATTATATTAGCTTGGGGCTACCATGAATACTTTACATTCTTCCAATTGTTAAGATCTAAATTTGTGTGGAAAGTGTTTTGAAATTGTGTTCATATAATTCTTGGCTTTACCTTGGCAGGTAGACTCCCAAATATTTTATATTATCTAAGTTATTTTAAATGTAATTTCTCTTTGTATCTCTTGCTTATGGCTTTTGTTGGTAACATGTAAAATTGTTGATGATTTATATGGATTTATTTTGTATTCTGCAACTTTGCTGAAGTTGTTAATTTTTTTAGTACTTCAAAAATTAATTCTGTAGGATTCTTTTAAGCATGCAATAATCATTTGCAAAGAGTGATAATTTTGTTTTCTCATTACTTTAATTCCTTTAATTTCTTTTTCTTCTCTTATTGCTAAAGCTACCAATTTTACTACAATATTCAATGGCAATGGTGATAGTGTCTACAACTTTGCTTCACCTCAGTCTTATTCGGAATGCTAGTTTACCCCCATTTCATATAATGTTTGTGTTGGTTTTAGATAGCTGCTACTGATCATTTTAAGGAAAATTCTGTTTATTCCTTTGTGTGTTAGTCATTTTAATAGGAATGGGTATTGAATTTTGTCAAATGCATTTTCTGCATCTGTTATGTAAGATAATTAAATGATTTCTGTTAGCTTGGTTATTGACATAGTGAATTATGCTAATATTTTCCTGATATTGAACCAGCCCTGCATTCTTGGTATCAATCCTACTTGGTCATAGCGTATTATTCTGGTGATAACTTGCTAGAGTCTCTGCTAATATTTTATTTAAGAATTTTGCATAAATATTCATTAGGGAAATTTATCTAAAATTTTCTTTCTGTTTTGATTCTACCTTATTTACATATCAGCACCATATGTGTAATAAAAGGAATTTGGTGGGACTCCTTCATTCCCTATTTTTCCAAATAATATGCACAGAACTGAAATTAATTGTTCTTCAAATGTTTGATAGAATTCAGTTGTAAATCTATCTGCCCTCAGCAATTTTTTCTTAGAAAGTTCATTAAGAGTTTGTTCAATTTCTTTTTTCTAAAATGGAACTATTCAAGTAATTTATCTTCTTCTCTGTTAATCTTAACCATCAATATTTTGATAAGTATTCCTCCATTTCATCTAGATTATCAGATTTATTGGCATATATTGGACAAAATTGTTCCTAATAATTGCTTTAATTTCCTCTTCATTGGTGGTGAATTCACCATTTTTATTTTTGATATTGGTGATTTGATTTTCTTATTTTATTCTTCTAATAAAATTAAGATTTATCTATTTTTTTCATAAAACCAACTCTTTTGCTTATTAGTTCAATACTTTTCTTTCAATTTTATTATTATTTTATTTTCAAAATTTCAAATTAAATATTTAATTGGTGTTTTTAATTTGTTCTTTTTTTAGCTTTTTAAGTTATATGCCCAATTCATTGACCTCTTTTTTATTTTGTTCAAGTAGGCATCTAAAGAAATCAAATTTTCCAGCTACTTTTTCCCATATGAAGCAAGGACTCTTTCAATAATGAATAAGTGATTGATTTCTTATATCTCATGAAAGAATTTGAGACCAATATATACAAAGGGTATACAAAAATAATGACTAATATAGTTAATCTGAATCTGATCCTTTTCATTTCTTTATCTTTCTGTATTCTGTCTATGACTGCAAAAACATATTATGGTTCCATGTACCCTATTTCTACATGGTGATGGTTGTTTTCTGTTATAGTTCCTGTTTTGATTGCATTTAATAGTTTAAAAAAAAAAGAAGAGTCTGGATTACAGTGGTGCCTTGGGCAGAGTTGCAGTTGGATTTATCTTGATCATCACAAATTTGACTTTTTTTTTTTTACTTCTTTGATAACATTTTTCATGTCTTCCTCAAAATTGATCAAGTGGAAAAAAGAAGTGTGAAGATCCCAAATATAAAGATGGCAAGGCTGAAAAATTCAAGTTTTCTGTAATGTTGTACCTGCAAAGCTGGCATTGCTATATGATTGAAAATGGGCCAGGTGAAATCTGCATTGATTTCTCCAGATAATACACTGCTTCCTGGATGTGTTTGTCTCTCTTGACTTCCTTGGCTTCTTCTGCAGGAGATACATGGGTTTCTGAAATTGTCTCTGTGGTAGTACTACCAAACCAACACTGATAACCTGGCAAAGAGTTGACCAATAGAGGGGTCACTATGGTAAGCTCGTCTCTCCAACTTTCTTGGTTAGTCTTTGGTGGGAACTGCCTTCTTATTCTCTCAGCTGATTTTTGTGAATGTTTCCCAATGGTCAGTTGTTGCATTTATAGGAAGGGTTGGCTTATTGGGATCAGTTATTGACTCATACTTAGGAGCAACTGACAAAATACATAGTGGGGTAACTTATTCTTGATAGCAATGCTGTGAACCTATTTTCTTCAATTCTCATTGTTCTCTTCCTTCCTAGTGCACTATGGGCTCTCTAGCCCATAGAATGAACTGTTGTCAATTTCCATCATCGGGAGACCAAAACTGAGTCTTAATTGTACTTTGTGATTCTAAGATTTCACCTCAAAACATTCATTTGGCCTGCCCCACAAGAATGGATTTAATTAGCTTTGAATTTTATCTTCCCATAATTATAAGCTCCACATGACAGCTGGAACCATTTCAGGAAAGAAAATTCATTTTTAAAAAATTAAATTAAATTAATTTTTTTATTAAAGCTTTTTATTTGCAAAACATATGCATGGGTAATTTTTCATCATTGACCCTTGCAAAGCTTTATGTTACAATTTTTCCCTCTTTCCCCCCCACTCCCTCCCCTAGATGGCAGAAAGTCTAATACATGTTAATTATGTTAAAATATTTGACAAATCAAATATTTGTATATAAATTTATACAGTTATCTTGCTGTACAAGAAAAGTTGGATCTATAAGAAAAAAAAATCTGAGAAGGAAAACAATGCAAGCAAACATTAATAGAGAGTGTGAAAATGTTTTGTTGTGGTCCACCCTCAGATCCCATAGCCCTCTCCCGGGGTATATATGACTTTCTTCATCACTGGACAAATGGAACTAGTTTGAATAATCTTATTGTTGAAGATAGTCACATCCATAAGAATTGATCATCATATAGTCTTGTTGCCGTGTATATTGATCTCCTGATTCTGCTCACTTCACTTAGCATCAGTTCATGCAAGTCTCTCCAGGACTCTCTGAAATCATCTTGCTGGTTGTTTCTTACAGAACAATAATATTCTAAAACATTCATATACCATAGTTTATTCAGCCATTCTCCAAATGATGGGCATACATTCAGTTTCCAGTTTCTAGCCCCTACAAAAAGTTCTGCCACAAACATTCTTGCACATGTGGGTCCCTTTCTCTTCTTTAAGATCTCTTTGGGATATAAGCCCAATAGAAACACTGCTGGGTCAAAGGGTATGCACAGTTTGATAACTTTTTGAGCATAGCTTCAAATTGCTCTGCAGAATGGTTGGATCCATTCACAGTTCCACCAACAATGTGTCAGTGTCCCAGTTTTCCCTCATCCCCTCCAACATTCGTCATTATCATTTTCTGTCATTTTAGGCCATCTGAGAGGTGTGTAGTGGTACCTCAGAGTTGGGGGCTTTGGGTTCAAACACTAGTTTGTCAAAAGCTATAGTTATTGCCTAGTTTGTCCTGTGATCCTATCCTAAGATAGGATCCACTGATCGACTATTTCTTAGCTAGTACCAAATGATTTTGATGACCACTGCTTTATAATATAGTTTTTGATCTGGTACGACAAGGCCACCTTCATCTGTCTTTTTTTTTTTCATTAATTCCCTTGAAATTCTTGACCTTTTGTTCTTCCAGATGAACTTTGCTATTAGTTTTTCTAGATCTGTAAAATAATTTCTTGGGAGTTTGATTGGTATGGCACTAAATAAGTAAATTAGTTTGGGTAGCATTGTCATTTTTATTATATTCACTTGCCCTACCCATGAGCATTTGATATTTTTCCAACTGATTAGGTCTGACTTTATTTGTGTGGAGAGTGTTTTGTAGTTTAGTTCGTATAGTTGCTGACTTTTTCCTTGCTTTCTGGAGCAAAAGACATACTCTTTCTATGGCATCCTTGGGATTTTTTTAACACAGAAGAGGGAACCAGAAATTGCATGAAGAAATCTAACCTGAATCTCATATGAAAACACTGCTGTGCTTCCTAGTGGCTTACTATATTTTTAATGATTTAAATAAATGTGTCTGTGGAAACAAAGAATTTTTCGAACTCTAGACTTTCCTATGGTTTTTCATCAATTTACCATATATAGTTGTCCTAATTTTAATATGGTTTTTAGATCCAAATAAGCTATATCCATGCAAGAACATTCGTATTTCTTCCTGTTTAATTAGTGAGGGAAGTTTAATAAAATAGGGAGTTACACATTTTCTTTTGCCTTAAACAGAATGTGATGGGGGGAAAAACCTTAAATTATAATTATTAAAATATATATATGTATATATATTGTTATAATAATTATAATATATGAAATTATAATTATTAAAATTATATATATTTATATTATTATAATTATAACTATAATATATGTATTATATATATATATATATAAATAATTATAATTTAAGGTTTTTTCACCCCATCACATTCTGTTTAAGACAAAAGAAAACCCAAATGTCTTGCATGTGTTTTACTGTAAATAACATGTAGCCTTCAGGCTTTTTTGTTATTGCTGTTTAGAAATTAATTTATTGCTTTCAATAGACTCCTTCTGAAGAAATTTTTCATCAAGGCCTTTCTGTAAAGTAGTATAAGATTCCAAGTCATAGTTTCTATTTGAGGTGTTAATTCTTAATTGCCATGATACTCCTGGGAATATAATTCCTTTAATTATTTTCTGATGATTTGTAACGGAGTCATT
Organism: Myrmecobius fasciatus; assembly: GCA_023553655.1. Lineage (NCBI taxonomy): Eukaryota > Metazoa > Chordata > Mammalia > Dasyuromorphia > Myrmecobiidae > Myrmecobius > Myrmecobius fasciatus. The sequence continues at coordinate 58,734 of JAJPUD010008520.1, read as the reverse complement.
GGAAGATAGGGTGGTGTTATATGATTTTGCCATAGAGATCAACTACATACTCTCCGTAAAATCACCTTCTCAAGATTGTTTCTCTTCTTGTCACTTTTTTATTTGAGGGGTCTATTTACTTTTTTATTTATCTACTTATCCGTTAATCCTTGTAATTTTTCCCCACTTATATTCTACCCCCTTACCTATCTAGCACATTGTGTCTTTTTTTAGAGTTTTCTATAAAAAAGGCTGTTCAACTACTCTGAATGTTATTAATCCACAATGCTCCATACCTGTAGAAAAGTGGAGAAAATGGAATTGCGTTTTCTCACTATTGGGAAATGATGCCAGAAAGCTGAGAAATAAGACAGGAAGAGAGGCTGAGCAGATGGCCTCAATAATTCTGGTGAAGGATGAGGTAAGATTCCCTTGCTGAAAAGGTGTTTTTTTTTATTTTATTTGCATAACATATGTGTGGGTAATTCTTCAACAATAACCCTTACATAGCTTTCTGTTACAAATTTTCCCCCCAACTCCCCGCCCCTCCCCTAGATGGCAGGATACCCACTACATGTTAATTATGTTAAAATATTGGCAAATCGAATATATGTATACATATTTCCAAACTTATCATTGTTGTGCAAGAAAAATGTTATCTACAAAAAATATATCAGATAAAGGAAACACAATGTAAGCAAACATCAATCAAGGAGTATGAGAATGTTATGTTGTGGTCCACATTTCACATCCCTCTCTCTGGGTGTATATGGCTTTCTTCAGTGAACAATTGGAGGTGGTTTGAAACATTTCATTGTTGAAGAGAGCCATGTCCATCAGAATTGATCATCATATAGTACTGTTGTTGCCATGTGTAATGATCTCCTGGTTCTGCTCATTTCACTCAGCATCAGTTCATGTAAGTCTCTCCAAGCCTCTCTGAAATCATCTTGCTGGTCATTCCTTACAGAACAATAATATTCCATAATATTCATATACAACAATTTATTCAGCCATTCTCCAATTGAAGGGCATCCATTCAATTTCCAGTTTCTAGCCACTACAAAAAGGGCTGCCACAAACATTCTTGCACATGTGGGGCCCTTTCCTTCCTTTATGATTTCTTTGGGATATAAGCCCAATAGAAATGCTACTGGGTCAAAGGGGATGCACAGTTTGGTAACTTTTTGAGCGTAGCTCCAAATTGTTCTCCAGAATGGCTGTATGCGTTCATAGCTCCACCGACAATGCATCAGTGTCCCAGCCCTCCCACATCCCCTCCAACATTCATCATTAACTTTTCCTGTCATTTTAGCCAATCTGACAGGTGTGAAGTGGTACCTCAGGGTTGTCTTGATTTGCATTTCTCTGATCAATAGTGATTTGGAGCACCTTTTATTATGACTATAAATAGTTTTAATTTCATCCTCTGAAAATTGTCTGTCCATATCCTTTGATCATTTATTGATTGGAGAATGGCTTGAATTTTTATAAATATGAGACAATTCTCTATATATTTTAGAGATGAGACCTTTATCAGAACCCTTAAATGTAAAGATGATTTCCCAATTTATTGCTTCCCTCCTAATCTTGACTGCATTGATTTTGTTTGTACAAAAAATTTTTAACTTAATATAGTCAAAGTTATCTATCTGGTTTTCAATTCAGAGTTCCAGTTCTTCTTTGGACATAAATTTATTCCATCTCCATAGGTCTGAGAGGTAAACTATATTACATTCCTCTAATTTACTTATAATATCACTCTTTATATCCAGATCATGAACCCATTTAGATCTTATCTTGGTATGTGGTGTTAGATGTGGGTCAAGCCCTAATTTCTTTCACTAATTTCTTCCAGTTTTCACAGCAGTTTTTGTCAAATAGTGAATACTTATCCCAAAAGCTGGGGTCTTTGGGTTTATCAAAGACTAAATTGCTATAGTTATTGCCTAGTTTGTCTTGTGATTCTATCCTATTCCACTGATCGACTAGTCCATTTTTTAACCAGTACCAAATGGTTTTGATGATTGCTGCTTTGTAATATAATTTTAGATCTGGTACAGCAAGTCCACCATTGTCAGCCTTTTTTTTTTCATTAATCCCCTTGAAATTCTTGACCTTTTGTTTTTCCAAATGAACTTTGCTACTATTTTTTCTAGATCTGTAAGATAATTTCTTGGGAGTTTGATTGGTATGGTACTAAATAAGTAAATTAGTTTGGGTAATATTGTCATTTTTATTATATTCTCTCGGCTACCTATGAGCATTTTAAGTTTTTCCAATTGACTAGGTCTGATTTTATTTGTGTGGAAAGTGTTTTGTAGTTTAGTTCATATAGTTCCTGATTATCCCTTGGCAGATAAATTCCCAAATATTTTATACTATCAACATTTATTTTGAATGGAATTTCTTTTTGTATCTCTACCTGCTGAACTTTATTGGTAATATATAAAAATGCTGATGATTTATGTGGATTAATTTTGTATCCTGCAACTTTGCTAAAGTTGTGAATTGTTTCTAGTAGTTTTTTTAGTTGAGTCTTTAGGGTTCTCATGTCATCTGCAAAGAGTGATAATTTGGTTTCCTCATTACCTACTCTAATTCCTTTAATCTCTTTTTCTTCTCTTACTGCCAAAGCTAACATTTCTAAGACAATATTAAATAATAATGGTGACAGTGGGAAGCCTTGTTTCACTCCTGATCTTATTGGGAATGGTTCTAGTTTAACTCCATTACATATGATGCTTGCTGAAGGTTTTAAGTAGATACTACTAATCATTTTAAGGAAAAGCCCATTTATTCCTATACTCTCCAGTGTTTTTAATAGGAATGGGTGTTGGATTTTATCAAAGGCTTTTTTCTGCATCTATTGAGATAATCATACTTTTTTAAATTAATTTGGTTATTAATATAATTGATTATGCTAATAGTTTTCCTAATATTGAACCAGCCCTGCATTCCTGGTATAAATCCTACTTGGTCATGATGTATTATCCTGGGGATGACTTTTTGTAATCTTGTTGCTAAAATCTCTGAAAAGGTGTTTTGAAGGAAGAGATAATTTATAGGAGTTTTGGAAGAGCTGGTATGGTATATAGAATAGGAAGTGTACTAGGGAGAACTGCCCAAATATCCTAGAATCAGAAGGTAAAATATCCATTGAAAAAATTCACCAAACACCTCCTGAAAGACACCCAAAAATTAAAACTCCAAGGAATATTGTGGCTAAATTTCAGAATTATCAGATCAAGAAAAAATTTTACAAGCAGCTAGGAAAAAAAAAAAAAAAAAACAATTCAAATACTAAGGAGCCATAATAATGGTTACCCAGGATCTAGTAGCTTCCACCTTAAAGGATCAAAGGCCTGCAATCTGATATTCTGAAAGGCAAAGTAAATTGGAATGCAGCCAAGAATAAATTACCCTAGCTAAACTGAGCATTTTCTTCCAGGGAAGAAGGTGGACATTCAAATTTGATTTATTTCTGATGAAAAGACCAGAACTAAACAAAAAAATGGCCTCCAAATATAGAACTCAAGAGAAGCATAAAAAAGTAAAAAGAAAAGAACTCTTGAAAACCCCTACGAAAAACAACTGACTTGGAAAACAGATCCAGGAGAGACAATGTAAGGATTATCGGACTCCCTGAAAGCCACGATGAAAAAAAGAACCTGGATGCTATCTTCCAGGAAATCATGAAAGAGAATTGCCCTGATGTTTTAGAATCAGAAAGCAAAATTTTCATTGAAAGAATTCACCGATCACCTCCTGAAAGGGACACCAAAATTAAAACCCCAAGGAATATCATGGCCAAATTTCAGGACTATCACACCAAGGAAAGGATATTACAACAGCTAGAAAGAAACAGTTCAAATACCGAGGAACTGTAATTAGAATTACACAGGATCTGTCAGCTTCCACATTAAAGGATCAAAGGGCCTGGAATCAGATATTCCGAAAGACAAAAGAACTTGGATTACAGCCAAGAATAGGTTATCCGGCTAGAATGAGCATTATCTTCCAGGGGAGAAGATGGTCATTCAATGATACAGGAGACTTTCACCTATTTCTAATGAAAAGACCAGATCTGAACAAAAAATTTGACCTCCAAGTAGAGAACTCAAGAGAAGCATAAAAAGGTAAAAAGGAAAATTCTTGAGAACTATATTTCAAATATAGGTATCCTTAAAGAATGGGGGTATAATTTGATTTTTCTTTGATAATAATGGAAAAGAAATTAGAGGTGGAAGGGATACCATACTGAAAAAGAAAAAAATGGGAGGGAAGGAGGCAAAATAAAATAAAAATAAAGGAGGTAAATAAGGCAAAATCTTATAAAGAGACATAGAAGATCTAATATAATTGAGGGAAAGAAGGGAGGGCGATGAGTATTGTGTAAACCTTACTCTCATTAGATTGGACTCTTAAGAAAGTATATCAAACACATTTGGCTTAAAAGAAAGGCCTGACTCTCCTTGTGGGAAGGTGGGAGAGAAAGGAGAAAAGGAAAGAGATAAACTAATAGAAGGATTAGGGTAAAGGTATAAAGGGGAGGGAGAGACTCTAATGGGGGTAGGAGTATTGGTGGGAGGTGGTCATCAAAAATAAAGTACTGGGGAGGGGAGAAGGGAGAGAGGGGAAAGGGAAGAGAAAATCATAACTCTGGGTAAATAAGATGGCAGAGAATACAGATATAGTTATTTTAACTGTAAATGTTAATGGGATGAACTCTCCCATAAAACGGAAGCAGGTGGCAGACTGGATTAAAAGCCAGAATCCTACAATATGTTGTTTACAAGAAACACATCTAAAACATACAGATACATACTGAGTGAAGGTAAAGGGCTGGAGCAGAATCTTCTATGCTTCAGGTGAACAAAGAAAGGCAGGGGTAGCAATCCTTATCTTGGATCATATAAAAAAACAAATACATCTAATTAAAAGAGATAAGGAGGGAAACTATATTTTACTAAAGGGTTCCATAGACAATGAAGTGGTATCATTACTAAACATATTTGCACCAACTGGTATAGCAACCACATTCCTAGAGGAGAAACTAACAGAGATGCAAGGAGAAATAGACAGTAATACTATACTAGTGGGGGATCTCAACCTTGCTCTCTCAGAATTAGATAAATCAAATGACAAAATCAATAAGAAAGAAGTTATGAAGGTAAAGAAAAGGCTAGAAAAGTTAGGTATGATAGATCTCTGGAGGAAATTGAATGGGGATAGATGGGAGTATACTTTTTTCTCAGGGGTTCATGGAACTTATACGAAAATTGATCATGTGTTAGGGCATAAAAACCTCAAAATCAATTGCAGGAAACCAGAAATAGTAAATGCATCGTTCTCAGATCATGATGCAATAAAACTCACATGTAATATAAGGCCAGGAGAAAATAGACCACAAGTTAATTGGAAATTAAATAATCTAATACTGAAGAATGAATGGGTGAAAGAGCAAATTATAGACACAATCGAAAATTTCATACATACCAAAATTTGTGGGACACAGCTAAAGCAGTTATAAGGGGTAATTTTATATCTCTAGATGCTTACTTGAATAAAACAGAGAAAGAGAAAATCAATGAACTGGGCTTACAATTAAAAAAGCTAGAAAAAGACCAAATTAAAAACCTTCAATTAAATACCAAATTGGAAATTCTGAAAATTAAAGGGGAGATCAATAAATTGAAAATAAGAAAACTATTGAATTAATAAATAAAACTAAGAGTTGGTTTTTTGAAAAAAAAAACCAACAAAATAGATAAGCCTTTGGTTAATTTGATTAGAAAAAGGAAAGAGCAAAATCAAATTGTTACTCTCAAAACTGATAAGGGAGAACTTTCCTCCAATGAAGAGGAAATTAGAGTAATAATTAGGAGTTTCTTTGCCCAACTTTATGCCAATAAATTTTATAATGTAAATGAAATTGAGGAATATCTACAAAAATATAGATTGCCCAGGTTAACAGAAGAGGAAATAAGTTATTTAAATAGCCCTATTTTGGAAAAAGAAATAGAACAAGCTATTAATCAATTCCCTAAGAAAAAATCTCCAGGGCCAGATGGATTTACATGTGAATTTTACCAAACATTCAAAGAACAATTAATTCCAATACTATATAAACTATTTGAAAAAAATGGGAAAGAATGTGTACTAGCAAATTCCTTCTATGACACAGATATGGTGCTGATAGCTAAACCAGGTAGGGAGAAAAGTGAGAAAGAAAACTATAAACCCATTTTCCTAATGAATATTGAAGCAAAATTTTTAAATAAGATTCTAGCAACTAGATTACAGAAAGTCATCCCCAGGATAATACATCATGACCAAGTAGGATTTATACCAGGAATGCAGAGCTGGTTCAATATTAGGAAAACTATCAGCATAATCAATTATATTAATAATCAAATTAATTGAAAATATATGATTATCTCAATAGATGCAGAAAGAGCCTTTGATAAAATCCAACACCCATTCCTATTAAAAACACTGGAGAGTATAGGAATAAATGGGCTTTTCCTTAAAATGTTTAGTAGTATCTACTTAAAACCTTCAGCAAGCATCATATGTAATGGAGTCAAATTAGAACCACTCCCAATAAGATCAGGAGTGAAACAAGGCTGCCCACGGTCACCATTATTATTTAATATTGTCTGAGAAATGTTAGCTTTGGCAGTAAGAGAAGAAAAAGAGATTAAAGGAATTAGAGTAGGTAATGAGGAAAGCAAAATATCACTCTTTGCAGATGACATGATGATATACCCTAAAGAGTAGAGAACCCTAAAAACTCAACTAAAAAAATTCTAGAAATAATTCATAACTTTAGCAAAGTTGCAGGATACAAAATTAATCCACATAAATCATCAGCATTTTTATATATTACCAATAAAGTTCAGCAGGTAGAGATACAAAAAGAAATTCCATTCAAAATAATTGTTGATAGTATAAAATATTTGGGAATTTATCTGCCAAGGGAAAGTCAGTAACTATATGAACTAATCGACAAAACACTTTCCACACAAATAAAATCAGACCTAGTCAATTGGAAAAACTTAAAATGCTCACGGGCAGGCCGAGCAAATATAATAAAAATGATAATACTACCCAAACTAATTTACTTATTTAGTGCCATACCAATTAAACTCCCAAGAAATTATCTTACAGATCTAGAAAAAATAGTATCAAAATTCATTTGGAAGAAAAAAAGGTCAAGAGTTTCAAGAAAATTAATGAAAAAAAAGGCTGATGATGGTGGACTTGCTGTACCAGATCTAAAACTATATTACAAAGCAGTGGTCATCAAAACCATTTGATACTGGCGAAGAAATAGAGTAGTCGATCAGTGGAATAGGATAGAATCACAAGACAAACTAGGCAATAACTAGCAATTTAGTCTTTGATAAACCCAAAGACCCCAGCTTCTGGGATAAGTACTCACTATTTGACAAAAACTACTGGGAAAATTGGAAACTAATGTGGAAGAAATTACGGCTTGACCCACATCTAACACTACATACCAAGATAAGATCTAAATGGGTTCATGATCTGCATATAAAGAATGATACTATAAGTAAATTAGAGGAACGTCATATAGTTTACCTCTCAGACCTATGGAGATGGAATAAATTTATGTTCAAAGAAGAACTAGATCTCCCAATTGAAAACCAGATAGATAACTTTGACTATATTAAGTTAAAAAGTTTTTGTACAAACAAAACCAATGCAGTCAAGATTAGGAGGGAAGCAATAAATTAGGAAATCATCTTTACATTTAAGGGTTCTGATAAAGGCCTCATTTCTAAAATATATACAGAATTGTCTCATATTTATAAAAATTCAAGCCATTCTCCAATCAATAAATGGTCAAAGGATATGAACAGTTTTCAGAGCATAAAATTAAAACTATTTGTAGTCATATGAAAAGGTTCTCCAAATCACCATTGATCAAAGAAATGCAAATCAAGACAACCCTGAGGTACCACTACACAACTGTCAGATTGGCTAAAATGACAGGAAAAGTTAATGATGAATGTTCGAGGGGATGCGGGAAGGCTGGGACACTGATGCATTGTCGGTGGAGCTATGAACGGATACAGCCATTCTGGAGAGCAATTTGGAACTATGCTCAAAAAGTTATCAAACTATGCATACCCTTTGTCCCAGCAGCATTTCTTTTGGGCTTATATCCCAAAGAAATCATAAAGGAAGGAAAGGGCCCCACATGTGCAAGAATGTTTGTGGTATCCCTTTTTGTAGTGGCTAGAAACTGGAAACTGAATAGATGCCCTTCAGTTGGAGAATGGCTGAACAAATTATGGTACATGAATATTATGGAATATTATTGTTCTGTAAGAAACAACCAGCAGGACGATTTCAGAGAGGCCGGAGAGATTTGCATGAACTGATGCTAAGTGAAATGAGCAGAACCAGAAGATCATTATACATGGCAACAACAATACTATATGATGATCAATTCTGATGGACATGGCTCTATTCAACAATGAAATGTTTCAAACCACTTCCAATTGTTCACTGAAGAAAGCCATATACACCCAGAGAGAGGGATGTGAAATGCAGACCACAACATAACATTCTCATACTTTTGATTGATGTTTGCTTACATTTTATTTCCTTTATCTGATATGTATTCTGTTTAGATATGATTTTTCTTGCACAACAATGATAAGTCTGGAAATATGTATAAATGTATTTGATTTGCCAAATATTTTAACATAATTAACACGTAGTGGATATCCTGCCATCTAGGGGAGGGGTGGGGAGTTGGGGGGAAAAATCTGTAACAGAAAGCTATGTAAGGGTTAATGTTGAAAAATTACCCATACATATGTTTTGCAAATTAAAGAAAAATTTATATTTTGATAAATATCCATCCATTTTAGTTATATTGTCTGACTTGGTGCCATAAAGTTGGGCAAAATAGCTCCTCATTATTGCTTTAATTTCTTTTTGATTGGTGGGTAAGTTCACTCTCTTTATTTTTGATGCTAGTTATTTTTTTCTTTCCTTTTTCTGATCAAATCAACAAAGGATTTATCTATTTTGTTGCTTATTTTATAAGACCAACTCAATTTTATTTATCAGATCAATAGTTTTTAGTTTCAATTTTATTTTACTTTCAAAATTTCTAGTTTGATGTTTAACTTGGGATTTTAATTTATTCTTTTTCTACCTTCTTTAGTTGTATGCCTAATTCAATTATCTCACCATTCTCTATTTTATCCATGTAGATATTCAGAGATATAAAATTTCTTTTAAGAACTGTTTTGGGGGGGCAGAGCCAAGATGGCGAACTGCAGACACCATTCTCTGTGAACTCCTGAGACCTTCCCTCAGACCCAAACAAAGTGAGCCTTTGAACTGGTTTTGGAGTGAGGGCTCCGCCAAACATTTGGACTACAACGCACTTCTATCAAAAATCTACCTTGAAAGAACTCCGGAGAAGGTTAGTCTCAGGGGAAATCGGCCTCTGGTCCTGGTCAGACTGCATCCGGAGCAGAAGTCAGGGCTGCGATAGAGGGGTGGATATTAGGCTCCCAGGAAGCCCCTGGGAGACGCCTGGGGCACTTTGCTCCGCTTGCGTGCAGGTGCTTGACAGATCTGCCTTTGGTAAAGGGTGGACCGAGAGCAGCTGAAAACGTGGTCCTAGTGCGAATCTAGCCTGACTAGCCTCAGACCGGAAGTCAATTCGGCAAACTGCCCCAGGGCAAGTACAAATTGTTTCAGTATTCTCTGCTGGTGACCGTTACCCCAAATTTAAATCATGAGCAAGAAGCAGAAGAGAGCTCTCACCATAGAAAACTTTTACGGAGAAAAAATAGAACAGTCCCCAGATCCTGACATTATGAAAACAATCCCAGATAAAGCCACAAAGGCAGACTTAAGTTGGTCTCCCTTTCAGAAGGCTTACCTGGATGATTGCATTAAGAATCTCAAAAGAGAGCTAGAAGAAGAATGGGGAAATAAATTGAGATCAGTGCAACAGAAATATCAAAAACTGGAAAATAGGACTGGTGAATTGGAAAAAGAAAACAATTCACTGAAAAACAAAATTGGTGAATTGGAAAAAATCACCAATTCACTGGAAAATAAAAATGGTGAACTGAAAAACAAAATTGGTGAATTGGAAAAAGACAACAATTCACTGAAAAA
>JAJPUD010008520.1:13318-48566 GCA_023553655.1 Myrmecobius fasciatus | reverse complement strand
AAAAACAAAATTGGTGAATTGGAAAAAGACAACAATTCACTGAAAAATAAACCTGGCAAAATGGAAAAAGAATGCATTGAATCAAGAAATTCAGCTGGCCAGCTACAAAAGGAGCCAAAAAGATAACTGAAGGAAATAATACTTTAAAACTTAAAATTGAACAAATAGAAGTAAATGACTCAATAAGACTTCGAGTCAGTCAAACTGAAACAAAAAAATGAAAAAAATAGAAGAAAATATGAAATATCTCCTAGGAAAAACAACTGACTTGGAAAACAGATCCAGGAGAGACAATTTAAGGATTATCGGACTCCCTGAAAGCCACAATGAAAAAAAGAACTTGGATGCTATCTTCCAGGAAATCATGAAAGAGAATTGCCCTGATGTTTTAGAATCAGAAGGCAAAATTGGCATTGAAAGAATTCACCGATCACCTCCAGAAAGAGACTCCAAAATTAAAACCCCAAGGAATATTGTGGCCAAATTTCAGGACTATCACACCAAGGAAAAAATATTGCAAGCAGTAGAAAAAAACAGTTCAAATACCGAGGAACTGTCATTAGAATTACACAGGATCTGTCAGCTTCCACTTTAAAGGATTGCAGGGCCAGGAATCTGATATTCTGAAAGGCAAAAGAACTTGGATTACAGCCAAGAATAAGGTATTCAGCTAGAATGAGCATCATATTTCAGGGAAGAAGATGGTCATTCAATGATACAGGAGAATTTCACCTATTTCTAATGAAAAGACCAGATCTGAACAAAAAATTTGACCTCCAAATAGAGAACTCAAGAGAAGCATAAAAAGGAAAACTCTTCAAAACTATATTTCTACTATAGGTATCCTTAAAGAATGGCAGTATAATTTGATTTTTCTTTGATAATAATGGAAAAGAAATTAGAGGTGGAAGGGATACCATACTGAAAAAGAAAAAGGGGGAAAGGGGGAAAGGAGGCAAAATAAAGTAAAAATAAAGGAGGTAAAATAGGCAAAATCTCATAAAGAGACATAGAAGATCTAATATAATTGAGGGAAAGAAGGGAGGGCGATGAGTATTGTGTAAACCTTACTCTCATTAGATTGGACTCTAAGAGAGTATATCAGACACATTTGGCTTCAAAGAAATGCCTGACCCTCCTTGTGGGAAGGTAGGAGGGAGGGGAGAAAAGGAAAGGGATAAACTAATAGAAGGATTAGGGGAAAGGTATAAAGGGGAGGGAGGGACTCTAAAGGGAGGAGGATTATTGGTGGTAGGTGGTCATCAAGAGCAAAGTACTGGGAAGGGGGGAAGGCAGAGAGAGGAAAGGGAAGAGAAAATTATAACTCTGGGTAAATAAGATGGCAGGGAATACAGATATAGTTATTTTAACTGTGAATGTGAATGGGATTAACTCTCCCATAAAACGGAAGCGGGTAGCAGACTGCATTAAAAGCCAAAATCCTACAATATGTTGTTTACAAGAAACACATCTAAAACATAGAGATACATACAGAGTGAAGGTAAAGGGCTGGAGCAGAATCTTCTATGCTTCAGGTGAACAAAGAAAGGGAAGGGTAGCAATCCTTATCTCGGATCAAGTAAAAACAAAAAATAGATCTAATTAAAAGAGATAAGGAAGGAAACTATATTTTACTAAAGTGTTCCATAGACAATGAAGTGGTATCAATACTAAACATATATGCATCAAGTGGTATAGCATCCAAATTCCTAGAGGAGAAGTTAAGAGAGATGCAAGGAGAAATAGACAGTAATACTATACTAGTGGGAGATCTCAACCTTGCTCTCTCAGAATTAGATAAATCAAATTCCAAAATAAATAAGAAAGAAGTTAGGGAGGTTAACAAAAGGCTAGAAAAGTTAGGTATGATAGATCTCTGGAGGAAATTGAATGGTGATAGAAGGGAGTATACTTTTTTCTCAGGGGTTCATGGAACTTATACAAAAATTGATCATGTGTTAGGGCATAAAAACCTCAAAATCAAATGCAGAAAAGCAGAAATAGTAAATGCATCGTTCTCAGATCATGATGCAATAAAACTCACATGTAATATAAGGCCAGGAAAAAACAGACCACAAGTTATTTGGAAATTAAATAATCTAATCCTGAAGAATGAATGGGTGAAAGAGCAAATTATAGACACAATCGAAAATTTCATCCTGGAGAATGACAATAATGAGACAACATACCAAAATTTGTGGGACATGGCTAAAGCAGTTATAAGGGGTAATTTTATATCTCTAGATGCTTACTTGCATAAAACAGAGAAAGAGAAAATCAATGAACTGGGCTTACAATTTAAAAAGCTAGAAAAAGACCAAATTAAAAACCCTCAATTAAATACCAAATTGGAAATTCTGAAAATTAAAGGGGAGATCAATAAAATTGAAAATAAGAAAACTATTGAATTAATAAATAAAGCTAAGAGTTGGTTTTATGAATAAACCAACAAAATAGATAAGCCTTTAGTTAATTTGATTAGAAAAAGGAAAGAGGAAAATCAAATTATTAGTCTCAAAAATGATAAGGGAGAACTTTCCTCCAATGAAGAGGAAATTAGAGTAATAATTAGGAATTTCTTTGCCCAACTTTATGCCAATAAATTTGATAATGTAAGTGAAATGGAGGAATATCTTTTCAAAAATATAGATTGCCCAGATTAACAGAAGAGGAAATAAATTATTTAAATAGCTCTATTTTGGAAAAAGAAATAGAACAAGCTATTAATCAACTCCCTAAGAAAAAATCTCCAGAGCCAGATGGATTTACATGTGAATTTTACCAAACATTCAAAGAACAATTAATCCCAATACTACATAAACTATTTGAAAAAATAGTTAAAGAAGGTGTACTACCAAATTATTTCTATGACACAGATATGGTGCTGATAGCTAAACCAGGTAGGTAGAAAACTGAGAAAGAAAACTATAGTCCCATTTCCCTAATGAATATTGATGCAAAAATTTTAAATAAGATTTTAGCAACAAGATTACAGAAAGTCATCCCCAGGATAATACATCATGAACAAGTAGGATTTATACCAGGAATGCAGAGCTTGTTCAATATTAGGAAAACTATTAGCATAATCAATTATATTAAGAACCAAATTAATAAACACCATATGATTATCTCAATAGATGCAGAAAAAGTCTTTGATAAAATCCAACATCCATTCCTATTAAAAACCCTAGAGAGTATAGGAATAAATGGGCTTTTCCTTAAAATGATTAGTAATATCTACTTAAAACCTTCAGCAAGCATCATATGTAATGGAGTCAAACTAGAACCACTCCCAATAAGATCAGGAATGAAACAAGGCTGCCCACTGTCACCATTATTATTTTATATTGTCTTAGAAATGCTAGCTTTGGCAGTAAGAGAAGAAAAAGAGATTAGAGGAATTAGAGTAGGTAATGAGGAAACCAAATTATCACTCTTTGCAGATGACATGATAATATACATAGAGAATCCTGAAGACTCAACTAAAACACTACTAGAAACAACTCACAACTTTAGCAAAGTTGCAGGATATAAAATAAATCTACATAAATCATCAGCATTTTTATATATTACCAATATAGTTCAGCAGCAAGAGATACAAAAAGAAATTCCATTCAAAATAACTGTTGATAGTATAAAATATTTGGGAATTTATCTGCCAAGGGATAGTCAGGAACTATATGAACTAAACTACAAAACACTTTCCACACAAATCAAATCAGACCTAGTCAATTGGAAAAACTTAAAATGCTCATGGGTAGGCCAAGCAAATATAATAAAAATGACAATATTACCCAAACTAATTTACTTATTTAGTGCCATACCAATCAAACTCCCAAGAAATTATCTTACAGATCTAGAAAAATAGTAGCAAAGTTCATTTGGAAAACCAAAAGGTCAATAATTTCAAGGGGATTAATGAAAAAAAAAGGCTGACGATGGTGGACTTGCTGTACCAGATCTAAAACTATATTACAAAGCAGCGGTCATCAAAACCATTTGGTACTGGCTAAGAAATAGAGTAGTCGATCAGTGGAATAGGATAGAATCACAAGACAAACTAGGCAATAACTATAGCTATTTAGTTTTTGATAAACCCAAAGACCCCAGCTTTCTGGATAAGTATTCACTATTTTACAAAAACTGCTACAACTCAGTTTTATTTATTAATTCAATATTTTTTTTTACTTTCAATTTTATTAATCTCTCTTTTTAATTTTAGAATTTCAAGTTTGGTATTCTATTGGGGGTTTTTAATTTGTTCTTTTTCTAGCTTTTTAGTTGCAAACCCAATGCATTGATCTTCTTTTTCTCTTTTTTATGCAAGTAAGCATCTAGCGATATAAAACTACTCCTTCTTACCATTTTGATTGCATCCCACAGATTTTATGTTGTCTCATTATTGTCATTCTTTTGGGTGAAATTATTAATTGTGTCTATGATTTGCTATTTCATCCATTCAATCCTTAGGATGAGATTATTTAGTTTCCAATTATTCTTTGGTCTATTTTCCCCTGGTCTTTTATTGAATGTAATTTTTAGTGCATTATTATCTGAAAAAATGCATTTACTATTTAGTCCTTTCTGCATTGATTTTGAGGTCTTTATGTCCTAATATATGATTAATTTTTGTATAGTTTTCATGAAATCCCAAGAAGAATGTGTACTCCTTTCTGTCTCCATTCAATTTTCTCCAAAAATCTGTGATACCTAACTTTTCTTTTATTTTTTTTTACCTCTTTAACTTCTTTATTATTTATTTTGTGGTTTGAGTTATCTAATTCTGATAGAACCAGGTTGCTCTCTTAACTTCTCCTTTAGGAATTTCTATGCTAATACCATTTGGTGCATATACGTTTAGTATTGATATTGCTTCATTATCTATGGTACCCTTTAGCAAGATATAGTTTCTCTCCTTTTCTCTTTTAATTAGATCATTTTTTTTGCTTTTGCTTGATCTGAGATCAGAATGGCTACTCCTGTTTTTTTTTTTTTTTTTTTACTTCACCTGAAGCATTATAGATTCTGCTCTAGCCTTTTACCTTTACTCTGTATGTATCACTCTACTTTAAATGTTTCTTATAAACAACATTTTGTATGATTCTGGGTTTTAATCCAGTCTATCTGCTTCCATTTTGTGGGAGATTTCACCCCATTCACATTTATGGTTAAAACTACTAATTCTGTATTTCCTGCCATTTTATTAACCCCAAATTATACTTTTCTCTTTCCTTTTCCCCTTTCCCTCCTCTCCAGTATTTTACTTAAAAGCACCACTTCCCTCAAGCAAACCTCCCCCTTTACAGTCCCTCCCCCTTTTTATACCTTTCCCCTACTATTTCTGTTTTCCTTTCTATTGAGCCTATCCCTTTCCTTTTCTCCTTTCCCCTTCCTCTTTTTTATAAGGTGAAAGAAATTTCTTTGTGAAAACAAATATGTCTAATGTTTTCTCTTTGAGCCAAATCTGATGAGAGTAAGATTCACACAATGTTCATCCCCCTCCCTTTCAACCCTCAATTGTAGTAGTTTTTAAACAGTTTTTAAAAACTGTTCTTGAGATATAATTTTCCTCACTTTACCTCCACTTTACCCTTTTTCTGGTACAATTCCTTTTCCACCTCTAGTTTCTTTTTTATATTATAACAGTAAAATCAAATCCGACATGCACTCTCTATGTATATCCATTAACAGTAATACAGTTCTTGAGTTATTTCCTTTTTAAGTTTTTATGCTTCTCTTGAATTCTTACATTTGAAGATCACTTTTTTTTTGGTTTAACTGTGGTCTTTTCATCAGAAATGAATGTAATTCATCTGTTTCACTGAATGTCCATCATCTTCCCTGGGGAAAAAAAAAAAGCTCAGTTTAGCAGGGTAGTTTATTATTGGCTGCATTCTAAGTTTTTTTTGCCTTTTGGAATATCAAATTACAGGCTATTTGATCCTTTAAGGTGGAATCTGGGTAGGACCTAGGCAATCCTTATTGTGGCTTCTTGGTATTTGATTTTTTTTTCTGGCTGCTTTTAATACTTTTTCCTTGGTCTGATAGTTCTGAAATTTAGCCATGACATTCCTTGGAGTTTTAATTTTGGGGTCTCTTTCAGGAGGTGTTCGATGAATTCTTTAAATGGTGATTTTACCTTCTGATTCTAGGACATCCAGGCAGTTTTTTTTTCATGATTTCCTGTAAGATAATATCTAGGCTCTTTTTTTTTTATCATGGTTTTCACGAACTCCAATAATTCTTATATTATTCCTTGATATATTTTTCATGTCAGTTGTTTCCCCAATTATGTATTTTACATTTTTTTCTATTTTTTCCTTTTTTTTTGGTTTTTCTTGACTTGATTCTTGATCTCATTAAGCCATGCATTTCCATTTGTTTAGTTCTGATTTTTAGTGAATTGTTTTCTTAATTAACCATTTACTTTTTTACTTCTTTTTGAATTTGTCCAATTGAAATTTTAAATGAGTTGGTTTGTTTTATGAATTTTTTTCCATTTCACAAATTCTGTTTTTAAAGGAGTTTTTTTTTTTCCATTTCACAAATTGTTTTTCAGGGAGTTGTTTTCTTTTTTCCATTTTGTCAAATCTCTTTTTAAGGAGTTGTTTTATGTTACTATTTTGTGGTGAAAAAACCCCTCTTGTAAAAGTTCTCATTTCCTTCCCCCATTTTTCTTCCAGTTCCCTTTTAAGATCACTTATAATTTCTTTTAGGAGAGCTCTGTGTGATGGTGAACAACATGTATCACACTTTGGGGCATCATCTGGAGATGATCTGTTTTTTGTCTCAAAGGGTTTGAAATTTGTTCTTCTTTTTCACCACAAAGATTATCTATGATCAGAGTTCTCTTTCGTTTTTTACTCATTTAAAAAAAATTAAGGTATGCTTTTAGGGCAGCAGAGGTTGTTCAAGCTCCCTCTGCAAGCAGCAGCAGCTTTGCTGAGTTAGTGCTGACTCACTCATGGTTCTGGGTGGGCATGGCCAGGTCCTGTGGTAATCTGGCCTTTTTTGGGTTCACTGTTAAAGTTTTGTGTTTGTATTGGATGTTTTATAACTTCTCTGCTGATCTACTGGCCTGCAATCAGGGCAGAGTAGCCAATACTGCTATAGATTCCTCCCCTAAGATTCTCTGCCCCCAGATCCTGTACCATTCTGGGTCTGCCCAGCCTGAGCTGGCATCTATGCTCAACCAGCTTGCACTTGGCCAGCTTCCCCTCCTTTCCTTCTTTAAACAGACCTTTTATGGTGATCTTTGACATTGTCTTCTGCTGGTAATTTGTTACACTCCTGATATTTGTTGATTCTGCCAGTCCAGAGCTAATTCAGAGGTCAAATTTGGTATTTAATATGAGGGTAGTGGGATAAGGTTAGAAAGAACCATGTGTCCTCTCCACCATCTTGGTTCTACCCCTCACCTCCCCCAATTTCTTTTTTTTTAAGGAGTTGTTTTCTTTTTTACATTTTGAAATTTTATTTTTAAGGAGTTGTTTTCTTCAGTCAATTGATGTGCTTTTCCAAGCTTTAGGCTATCCTCCCCCCCTGCAAAAAACAAAACAAAACAAAACAAAAACCAAAAAAAAACTAATTATCTTGCATTTTTTTAATTCTCTCATTTCTTTCTCCCATTTTATTTCTATCTCTGAAGATATTTTTGAGCTTTATACCAAGAGAACCTTTTCAGCCTGAGTTCCTGTTCATATTCCCCTTTAAGGCTTCACCTGTAGGCATTTTGCCATTGCTTTCTTCTTCTCAATTTGTTATGTTCTTATCTTCCCTGTCTCCATAGTATCTTTCTTTAATCAGAACTCTTGTTGGTTTTTTGCTCATTTGCAAAGTTGAGTTCTGCTTTTTAGGGCACAGGGAAGATCATCCCAAGTTTCTTTTTCAGGAAGAGAGAAGCTTCTCATCAACATTTCTGTCATGCTGGGGCTTTTCTTTCTGCACTGATTTGACCTGGCAAAGTCCAGCCTGTTATGCTCACTTCAGGAACTCAAAATTTGCCATCACTGTTTGTGTTAGAGGTGACATAGCTGACCTGCTAATCTCTACTGGCTTTATGAAACAGTATAGAACAGGCAAAGTGGCTGTACATGATTAAGAGCCTCCTGAGGTACCACTACACACCTCTCAGATTGGCTAAGATGACAGAAAAAAGACAAAAACAAATGTTGGAGGGGATGTGAGAAAACATTGTTGGTGAAATTGTGAACTGATCAAAACCATTCTGAAGAGCAATTTGGAATGTCCAAAGGGCTACCAAACTGTACTTTGATACAGCAGTGTCTCTACTGGCTCTGTATCCTAGAAGTCATAAAAAAGGGTAAAGGACCCTTTTATATTATATATATTATAAAATATGTAGACATATTTTAGCAGTCCTTTTTGGAGGACCCACAAACTGGAAATTGAGTGGATGCTTATGAGTTGGGGAATGACTGAATAAGTTATGATGTATGAATATAATGGAATATTATCATTCTCTTAAGAAATGATCAGCAAGACAAGTTCAGAAAGGCCTGGAGTGACTTATATAAACTGATATTAAGTGAAGTGAGTAGAACCATGAGAACATTGTACACAGTTCCAGCAAGATTTCATGATCAACAACTCTGATGAACATGGCTCTTTTCAGCAATGAGATGATTCAGACTTGTGATGGAGAGAGCCATCCAGAAAGAAGACTATGGAAACTTAATGTGGATCATCACAGAGTATTTTCACCCTTTTGTCATTGTTTATTTTTTCTCATTTTTTCCTTTTTGATCTGATTTTTCTTGTGCAGCATGACAAATGTGGAACTATATTTAGAAGAACTGCACATATTTAAAGCCTCTATGGGATTGTTTGTTGTATAGGGCAAGGGAATGGGTGGAAGAAAACTTAAGAACACAAGGTTTTGCAAAGGTGAATATTGAAAGCTACCTTTGCATTATCTTCAAAAGAAAACTATTATTAATTGAACACCAGATAGATAATTTTGATTATATTAAGTTAAAAAGTTTCTGTACAAATTAAACTAATGCAGACAAGATTAGGAGGGAAGCATCAAATTAGGAAATCATCTTTACATTTATTGGTTCTAATAAAGGCCTCATTTCTAAAATATATAGAGAATTGTCTCATATATATAAGAATTAAAGCCACTCTTCAATAGATAAGTGGTCAAGGGATATGAACAGACAATTTTTAGATAATGAAATTAAAACCATCTCTAGGCATATGAAAAGTTGCTCCAAATCATTATTGATCAGAGAAATGCAAATTAAGACAACTCTGAGGTACCACTACACACCTGTCAGATTGGCTAAAATGACAGGAAAAGATAACAATGAATGTTGGAGGCGATGTGGGAAAACTGGGACACTAATACATTGTTGGTGGAACTGTGAACGGATCCAACCATTCTGGAGAGCAATTTGGAGCTATGCTCAAAAAGTTATCAAACTGTGCATACCCTTTGACCCAGCAGTGTTTCTACTGGGTCTATATTCCAAAGAGATCTTAGAGGAGGGTAAGGGACCCACATGTGCAAGAATGTTTGTGGCAGCCCTTTTGTACTGGCTAGAAACTGGAAACTGAAGGGATGCCCATCAATTGGAGAGTGGCTGAATAAATTATCGTATATGAATGTTATGGAATATTATTGCTCTGTAAGAAACGACCAGCAGGACGATTTCAGAGAGGCCTGGAGAGACTTGTATGAACTGGTGCTGAGTGCAACAACCAGAACCAGGAGATCATTATACACAGCAACAACAATATTACATGATGATCAATTCTGATGGACATGGCTCTCTGCAACAAAGAATTGTCTCAAACCAGTTCCAATTGTTCACTGAAGAAAACCATATACACCCAGAGAGAGGGATATGAAATATGGACCACAACGTAACATTTTCATGATCTCTATTGATGTTTGCTTGCATTGTGTTGCCTTTCTCTGATTTTCTTTTTTTTTCTTGTAGATAGGATTTTTCTTGCACAACTTGTCAAGTATTTCAAAATTATTAACATGTAGTGGACTTCCTGCCATCTAGGGGAAGGGAGGGGACTGGGGGTAAAATTTGTAATGGAAAGCTTTGTAAAGATTAATGCTGGGGAACTACCCATACATATGTTATACAAATAAAAAGCTTTAATTAAAAAAAAAGTTTGTAAGGTATTAAGTCAGATCATGAGATAAGAGAAGACCTGATTCAAATCCTACCTTAGTTTCTAAGATAACTCCTAAGATCCTTTGGTCATTTCTATATTGGAAAATAGTTCTTATCCTTTAAATTTATATCTAAATTTTTCATAGCTTTTTGTGTTAGGTAAAATTCCTGTGAGCAACATCTTGATGAGATGTATTTTTAATCCATTTGATAACTTCTTTATCTTTAAATTTTATTTCAATTATTTACATTCCAGGTTATAATTGTTATATCCAAAAATTATTCATTTTTGAAAGAAGAGAATATATTTTCACTTCATTAATATTATTCCTATCTCATTTTTGTTGCTCTCACTGTCTTTCTTCCCTACACACTACCACTAAATTCAATTCTTATATCTTATACGATTCATAAAAAATTGACACTTCTACCCTCCTAGACCTTTGAAATTGGAATAACACTCTGGGATTTCCTCTTATCTTCACTCTTCACTCTTTGCCTTGTTTTTTCTTGCTCATTTTTGATCGCTGTATTTCATAATCATCTTTTCTGCTTCCTTCCCCTGTTTCTTTGTATCTTCCAATTGAGAAAACAACACTGCTTATTACTTATAATTATTACTTATCCTTATGTTAATAAAATTAAACACAGATTAGTTAAGTGTAAGATATAAGAAATCCAGGGATTTTGTTATTCATCTAGGGGTTATTCATTCTTAGGCTCTGGGATGTTATTGATTTTGCATTTTATTTCTGTTTTAATTTTTGAAATGTTATTTTTTTATTTTCCATTTAGAAACTTAAAAATTTCAGGTTCTCTCTCATCATCACAAATAATTAAAACTTGTGTGGTTTCTCAAGTGGTAGTGTTTTTCTTGTCTCCAAAGAAATTTTTAGCTTTGCTAGGTTACATATTTGGGTTCAAAATACTCAAAATTTTGACCATTGGCATATCATCAGATTTCCATTTTCTACTTCTCATTTTACCAAATAACTTTCTAGCATTATAGACAAAAGTAGAAAATGCTTTAGAGCCATTGAGTTTAACCACAATTGAAAATGTATGCTTTAAAAAATCTCTTTTTGGATTTCCCCCTAATTTTCAGTTGTATAAGTGCATAATGGGGAAATGTCTTAATAGCAAATTCTAGAATCTTAAAAAGTGGTAATTTTAGATGTATTAGTCAATTTATTATTCTTCCAGCAGGGGAAAAATCTTTATTTCTGTAAAATAAAAAGGCAATGTACAGAGCATACTGCAATGGGATGGTTTTGGTTTTCATCACTAATTAGTGGAAGGCAATAAAAATATTCATTTGATTTCTTGAAACAGCCTATTTCCCTTTGTGATCCCTCTGTTAGAAAGTTTTTCTTTACATGAAAACTAAATTTGTATTTTTATGCCTTCAATGTATAAGCAAAACAAGTCTAATATTTCTCTCAACTGACAATGCTTTCAAATAACTTGAGAAATTCTTTTAGCATATGAGTATGTATATGAATTCTATTTAAAGTCTATAACAATGAATTGAAAAGTTTACAAATTTCTAATATAAAAACCTATATTCAAAGTCACTGAAGTCCAGAATTTTCTGGGAGATATAAAGTCCCCAAGTGATGAGGTCCTGGATGGCTGGGTGGGTAACAGAGAAAGCCTAGAGAAAAGATTGTAACACTCAGGCTTCCAGTCTCACTCTTGGTGGAGGTCTTTGAAAATCTTTTATCCTACCCAAAAGCCAAGTTATGATATCAATTTCCCCCCCAGGCTAAATTTCCCCTATAAACCATGACCTCAAGGTGTAGATCTTCCCTAAAATCTCTTTTTAGTTCACCTTGCTCAGTCTCATACTTTCTGTCTTCTCACTTCCTCCTCCCCTATCTTCTTTGGATGCTGAATCCCTTTCAGATTAATTAGCTGGTATGTGTGTGTCCCAGGAGATGTTATCTTTTTTGCCTTCAGGTTCATTTTATATCAACCTATGAATTTACAAGGAGACAGGTCTGGTCTTTTCATTATCAAATAGCACTAAGATCCCAGAAGACAGGTCTCTAAGGAACTTAAGAGTGGCTGGAATCCCAGGAATTTAATTTATAAGCAGTTCCCAGCTAACTGCTTCTATACAGGAGTTTTCTGATTTATTACCCTATAACTCACTGTAACTTGAGACACTAATTCTACTTAATGGAAATTCTCTCAACTCCACTTGTACTCTATCTGCTACTTCTCCTTTGTGGTATCTCTGCTAACTTTCAGTTCTGCTTTCTCACTGCCTTCTGCCTTCCCACCATAGGCTGTTGGTACCTTTTTATTAAAATAAAACAAGTGCTGAAATACCAATTCACAAAGCATTTAGAGTGCACATCTGAAATATTTACATAATATAAAAACATAAATTGAGATAACTTACTATCATAAACATCACTACGATCATTTACATAACACAAAAGTCCTAGTTATATTAGAAAAGGGTCTGATCAGAAGTGACCTGAGAAACTTTTATTCTCTTTTTTGAGAGAAACTGCAGGAAACCATACAACCAATCAATAGTTTAAAAACCTTCCATTTTTTTCCTCTTTTTGGGTTAGGTTGCTTTGCTCCTCTATCAAAGTAACCTGTCTGTCAATAGTGTATTACCTTCTGGCTAATTGTGAATTCCACACACCTTTGTTATTGCTCTCCTGAATCTATATTTACCATTCCTGGTGTCTTATTTTACTTCATTTCGTTTGTAACCTCTTCACAAAAATAGAGGTATCTTTTGCCAAAGAGAATGTCACTATGAATTCTTCATGTGTATCTTGGGCTTCATATTTTGAATTAGGAGTTGCTACCTGTTGTAGTTTTTTAAAGTCTGATAGCAGTTCTCATTTTTTTTCACATAAATTTTACATAAAAATTTACATTTTATTTTTAGTTTTCATAATGTGGCCAAATCTATTCATTTCACAGTGGAATTTAGTTTTCTAATAATTCAATTAACTTTGCCAATTTTCGATATACAATTTAAATTGGCTTCTTAGTTGAAACATTTTTACAAGATACTTAAATATTATCTAATGAGATACAAAATTTTAAATTTCTTTTGCTTTTTAGCTTAATTTGCTATACTAACATGTACAATTTTTTTAGTGAAAATGCACAGAATTTTTTTATCATAATAGTAATGATATATATGTACTTTTATGTATACATATTGTGGTATTGCTGATAAATTAGAGAATGAAATAATTTCCCTATAACAGTGACCTTGAACCATACTGTATATACATAAGTGGAAGAGCTACCATGTTTTATCATTATCCCTTTTTCTGTCCATTGACCGAAACCAGGAATATAATTTACCTTCTCACAGTTGAAGATACGAATTTTAATTTTTTGCTTTCAGCAAATTAGTTAAATTCCTTCAAATGATTTTACCAAGTTTGACAAGCAAATCAGTGTATATGAACATTCTCCAAGGAAAACTATGACAGAAAAGGAAATAAATCTTTAGATGTCGTTAATTATATAAGAACAGGTGCAAATAAATAAGAGTTGAATTTTTTTGAAAAATCAAAGGTAAAAATCTAATGTTTCTAACAGATGTGAGAAAGTAGGCATTCTACCCTCTATCCCCCCACCTTTCATATGAATTGAACCTAAAAAGCTTTAACTCCTAAATGGCTTTGGAGGTGTTATAATTCTCAAGAAGATGGAATGGAATCAGACTATATATACAAATGCTCAGTAATTGGTCATTGATTAATGGAAAGTGTTTTCACTATAACATTTTTTTTACCAGTATTATATTTCCTGACAATTGTTGTTTGTCATTTAAACTGACAGAACAAGATCTACAATGTCTACCATCTGTATCCTTATATTGAAATAATTATTTTCATTCTGTAAATAGTTAATAACTTTACCTATCTTCACAGAAAGAGTGATTTGTTTTTTTTCCTACTAATAATAAACAAATCACACTTTATAAACATATGTATATATGTGTGTATACAAATTTGGAACTTAATTTGGAATTAGAAAGATTTGAATTTAAATGTGGTCTCAGACAGTATTGGGGTTATCCTAGGGAAGTCACTTGATCTTTCTCTCCTCCTTCAACTGTAAAGTAATAGCACCTTCCTCCCAGACTTGTTGTGAGAATCAAATGAGATAACTGTTAAGCACAATTCCTGGCACATAGTAGACACTTAAATGTTTGTTTCTCTACTCCAAAAACAAAGGCCAATATTGTCAGTCCTCTATAAAAGTGCTGTCACTTCCATTTTGATGAGCACCTTTTAATGTTAAAAAAAATAGCTCTCTTACCTGCTTAAATTCATTACAATGGTTTTACGTAAAAAAAAGGGGGTTTATTACTAGTTTCAGTCTCATTCTCTTTCATATTGGTATGCTTAGGAAATATCTTTATTTTTCAGAAATCAGTATTAGAATGGAATACATTTTGTTTCTCAAATAATTCCCCTATCACTCATTCTCTTGATTTCCCTCCTATTCTTTTTGGACCATATTGATTAAAATGTTAATTTTCAAAAAGTACTTTGACTTCAGGCTGCAGCAGTCTAATAAATAGGTGTGAATTGAACCTTGGAAGGTTCAAAAATATACTTTGTAGGTTACTTTTCCAAAGGCTACATTTCTTTAAAACATGTGTTTGTGCTTTAGAGTGCTTTATGTAGCTTTACATTCAATAATCATAATCTTGATTATTTTACATAAGATATCTTTGGTTTGATGTATTTGTTTAGAACTAGGAAAATTAAGTTCAATTCATCCCATGTGATTCACTAACTAGAACACTCCAAGAAACTTTACGGTTTAGACAACTCTTTAGAGTTTAGAATTATAGATGGCTGTGATCTACACTGATGAAGTGTACTATGCTACTAAAATCATATTTTTTACATGCCTGATGTATGTTGTATATATCCACCTGAAGTAAAAGTGGATTGAATATAGTAACATTTGGAATATAAAAAGGCATAGATTTATATCTATGCAATTGGCTACTATTTGATGGAATAGTAAAAATTTTTTGCTAAATACTAATTACTTATATATAAGCATCACCAATTCAGAGTTAAGGATAAGAATAATTTAATATTTAAAGTTGAAAAATTGAAGCACTTTGCTCAGAATTTTGATAGCTGCAAGAGTCTCAAGAGCAGGTACAAACAGTCACAGCAGTCTATTAATGAGCTAGAAGATTATATACAAAAGTGAGAGTTAAATAATTTTCAAAATTTAGTGCTATGATAGTTGAAGGGGAAATCAAAATGATAAAATGGCAAAATATATTCAGAATATGACAATGTGCAATAGGTTATATAAACTAATTTTTCCAATGGAAAAGAGGACTAATCCAAAGTATAGCTTATTTTGAGAACAATAAATAAATGGAACTCAATACTGAGAATATAAATTTCAAAAGAAAAGTATCTTGGGCCTCAAGCAAAATTTACCTACTAATGGTAGTCTGGGAAAGACACTTAGGTCCTGATTATTACAGGGATGATAAATGGAGCTGTAGGAAAATAGACAGGATGACATACCCCCAAAGTATGCATTTATATATATATTATATATATATATAACATGTATATTAATCACAGTTTATTTGAACAGTATTATCCATCCTCAGTTTTAAAGGAAAGTAGTGGCTAATCTTTGCCATTTCCTTAAAAAATATGATCAATATTTAATATCTCTAAAATTAGTTTGCAGTAATTTGAATTAAACTTGTTATATTTGATAAATGTTTCAATGTTTATGAAAAGGGTCACTATAACTTCCCACAGTATCTCAATTCAGATGTCTAATTTGAATTGTTACATTAAACCTACCATATTTTATTTTTAGGATTCAGCTTCTTTTAGCATTTCTAATAATATATTCCATAGCAGCATTAAAATGGAATATCAGACAAATTATTAGAAATATGAATTTATCAGTATTTATTTACAAGTCATTAACCAATACTCTGTCATTAAAATTTCATGGGCTAGCTGCACAATATTTTTAATCAAAATGAGTGATCTTAATATCGGGTTGATTTTTATCATTTTTATCATTCTCCTTTCATGCAATTCACAATTTTTACATTAAAAGTTAATATCTTCAACTGCTGAAAATTCAAGTTCCTAATTTATCTTGATCAAAATAACTTTGAAATTCATTTCAAAATGTAAAAATGCTTGTCAGATATTATCTAAAGACTGACCTCTCTTTCTGCCTTCTTGTTTTGATATTTGTATATTTGCTCTCTTAAAAGGCTACATTCACTTATTAACTCTCTTACTTCTCTCTCTTCTACCACAAAATCTTGTTTTTCAGTGTTAGTATAAAGGGTTATGGAGAGTTCCCTAAATTGTATCCGGACAACATTTGATACTGTTACTTTAAAAACACCTTATTTTGGGGATCTTTAAACTGTTTTTGAAGCAATTTAATTTCCCTCTACTTTTGGGTAAAACTCTCTTACATGGACTCTTCTTTGAGATTGGATCTCTTTAGGTTTTTTCTTTTTTCTTTTTCTTTCTTTTTCTTTTTTTTTTTTTTTTTTTTTTTTTTGCTTTTTGCTAAGGCAATTGGGGTTAAGCGACTTGCCCAGGGTCACACAGCTAGTAAGTGTCTGAGACCAGATTTGAACTCAGGTTCTCCTGACTTCAGGGCTGGTGCTCTATCCACTGTGCCACCTAGCTGCCCCTAGGTTTTCTTTTAACATTTGATTTGTGCATTGAAATTCTTTTGTTTTCTCCTGGATCCAGTTTAATTCTGTATATTTTTGAAAATTAGTGTCTTTTCTCAAAGGGAATCAATAACTGGTTTAGCTCATTTTCAATTTTAGAAAGCTTTTCAGAAAGTATGTCAATCTTACTAAAAGAATTTACTCATCATATTCTTGATGTCTGACTTCATTCAGGATCAAGAAGAGCAGAACTGTTCAATTTCTGTCTGTAGTTATTCTTCTGAATAACACACCTTCTGAACAAAGTCTAACCAAAGGAAACCACTCAAGATGGAAAAACAAGAGTCAAGTCTAACTGTGTTCAGTCCAACTCAGATGTAGTCTGGGAAATCCAGTGAGAGGGTCTTAATTAAAGGTAATAATCAACTTGAGAACCTTGATTCTGGGTCAGTAGAGAAGCTGATAAGTGGGGCAACCTCCAGTCCCAGCTCAGAAGGGAAATTCTGGGAAATCAGGCTTTTTCTGGAAAGAGCAGAGCAAAGCTACTGTCTGCAAACACAAGGGATTCCTGTACTCAAAGCTAAGGCTCAGAGCTGCACAGGAAGCTTAGGACAGTTCTCCCTTTACCCCAAATGCAGAGCTTGGCCATAAAAGATAAAAATAAGAAAATGCTATAATCCTCATGGGTGACATTAAGATTCAATTGATTTCTCTTTATGAAATGATCTCATGATATAGTTGATTCTTTTTAGAGTTCAAAAATCAATAAAGAAAACTGCAAAGAGTAATCACCATTAAACAGTGGTTAGTATGCCCACATGAACTGTTTCTTTTCTTGAATTCATAAATAAGAATTTTTCTTTTCATAACTGATGTTTGTTGACATTTTTCACCTCTTTGCATTGACATTCATTTTCAATTGTGTAGTTATTTTTATTCCTATGAAATGTGGCTTTTTAAAATTTTAAGCTTCAATTTCTATACTTTTTATAGCAATCCAATGCATTTACCTTTGCTCCATTCTTTAAAAGAAAACCTGCCATATCAGTTTTTTGCTCTAATTGTAAAAAAAAAAAAAAAGTGTCAGGCCTTCCTGCAAAGTCATAAAATATTGCTATATTAAGTAAGCATTCTATATTTACTTCAATTTAATTTGACATTTTGTGAATATCTTGTGAATTTGCTAATGGCATATTAAGAAAGTATGGCACAATGGAATATTGAAGTGAGAAAATTAATTCTTATGTAATCTTAAGCACATTATTTCAGCACTCTGGGCCATAAATATCCTTATTTGTAAAATGATAGAATGAAACTAGATATATTTAGGATATATATAATTAGAATATAGAAATTCAGAATTTGTAAGAGACCATTTCATATTTCATGAATAACATCTTCCTTTCTTGTCATATTATTGTCCAAATGAAGCCAGACTAATTTCTTCAGAACTCTACAAGGTAAAGCTATCTTCTACCTATGTTTAAAGCTTTGTAGTTATCTTTACCCACTTTACTCAAGAGTACAAACTCAAAACAACAAAGAAAACAAATTTTAAAATGTTGCCTTGAGAGGGTTAAATCTGGAAGAAAGTCATTCATCTAGCATTTTTCCTCTTAATAACTCTCCTAATATATTCTTTATTTTTTCTCTCCAAAATGGCAATGACTAAGAAATAAGCCTTTACTTTAAAAAATGGAGTCATTTAGTAGTTCTAGAAAGGAAAACATGTAGTCATTAGGATAAAGAAAACATGTTGTCATTAGGATAAGGAAAACATGTTATTTTTTCCTGTGAAAATTCTATCTGTGTAGTTATACCTAGTAGGAACAAATTTCAAAAAGTTTTCACATTGTAGAAAAGATTGTAGACAATACCTGGTAGAATCATTGCATTCTGAGGAACAGACCTAATATATTATGCAAAGAAGATTCTGGAGAGATGGATGTGATGGAATAGCATCAAAGTCCAGATTCAGGGCATGTTGCTGAGACATAAATATACTGACTGGGTTACCCTGTAGTAAGTACTCTAGGACTCTACCCTAATACAGGATTTTTTAACTTTTTTGTGTCATGGATACATTTAATGTTTTTAAATGCCTAAAATATATAGAAAACAAAAGCAATTACATTGAAATAACTATAAACCTAGTGTATTCTTTTAAAATGAATGGATCCCAGTTGAAGAATCCATGCTCTTAAGATATAGAGCAAGCCTTGGTCTAAATCAGTAGAGGGAATTTCCTTATTAGGAGTTCCACTGTGAATGAAATCTCTTCCAGTATTATTCTACTCTCTGCCTTTCTCACACTTCCATGCTATATTAGAAAATTCTCAAGGCTAATGAATTTTTGACTGTTAATTTTCATTAAGGAAATACTTAACATAAATTATAAAATAAGTGCATTGTATATTTTTTAAGCTGATAATCTGTTATACAAGAGGTTAACTTCTACCTTGTTTTTTGCTTCAATATCAATTTTGTGTTTTATCACTTTTTTTTTGTAGTTTAGCTGCCATGTCTATGCTCTGAAAAAAGGCAACAGTGAAATGCATTGTTGCTGCCGAGCCCAGGATTAGGGTCTGCACCATGTTCAGACAAGATTCTTGCATACCACTCCTGCTGACACTGCATTGCCTGTCAGTATAATATATAAATATTACAAATTATATAAAATTTAATATGTTCAATTATCATTAGTGATGTTTGCTTAAATTATTTACTAAATTTTGATTTTTCTAAATCAAAGTCCATTTCATTGAACAGCATGGTTAACTAATGCATAACTTCATTAAACTGTCTTTGTCCAACAAATCTAGTGTGCATTATCTGGATACCCATTAGCATAGGTCAGGTGAAGAAATATGCGATGGAAATGAGGAAATAATGTGATTGTTTGATAATGTCCAACAATCAATGTTGTACCATTGTTAGGATAAGTTTTAATATAACATGCATTATTATCCTTAAAATATAAATTAAACTATTAAACCTAAACTAAAAATCATTACCAAAATAAGTGGCCACTAATGTCATCTAAGGAAATACAAAATGCGCATTAACTCTTATTGCTGGATATAAGACGAGACAAAATCATCAGAATGGGGGAAGTATATCCATCAGATAGATGTAGATTTCACTACACATTAGCATGAGAACTTGGCTGAGTTCCTGATTAGTTTTAGTCACCTCTCCTGAGACAACTTGCTAATTCCTTGTACTTTGAGACTAACTATACTAATGCCAAGCAGAGTAGAGACCCTATTGGCATGTCCCCCTGTAATGTAGAACTCATGAATTAAGAGATCTGCCAGCCTCAGCCTCCCTGATAACTGGGATTACAGGTGGACTTTAACCTTCCTGGTTAAGAATAACTTTTTTTCACTAAAATATCCATCTACAATTAGAAAATATTTAGTAAAGTAGATGCCCCACAAACCCTTACATATTTGTATATTGTATCTTTGCATGAGCACATGTACACATATGTGTGCATTCTCTACTAATGCTTACTGAAATGGAACATTGTACAGTTGAAGTGGCTCTATGTTGCTACACGCTATTCCAACAGGGTAAATGTTTTGCTAGTTCTGCCATGATAGAGTTTGCAGTAAAAACCTGGTATTTTCATGGACCAACCTAACGAAGATCATAAAGATTGACCAGATTGGTCAAAGGAGGATGAATTTTTTATCGGTGGTGTATTTTTGAAATATATGTCCATCTTTGCTGTTTAATCATCTCAGTTCTGTTCAGCTCTTGTCACCCCATGTTGAGTTTTCTTGGTAAAGATACTAGAATGGTTTGTCTTTCCTTCTCCAGCTCATTTTACAGATGAGGAAACTGAGGCAAACAAAATTTGAGTGACTTGCCCAGAGCCACACAGCTAGTATCTGAGACCAGACTTACTCTCCACCAAGCATTCGATCCCCCGAAAACCACCTGCTCATAGGTGACAATCTACCAAGTTATCATCATACCAAGAGGTTATGTTATGTATTGGGAGGAAATATCCATAACAACAAAATCATGTATTACTGAAGAAATGAATGTTCATATAAATATTCATATGGGTATATTTTCATTTTTTCTTATTTTTCAGAACTCCCCTTTTGGCTTTTCCTTTATGAGGGTTTAAGGTAGTTAGAAGGAAAGAGATTTTTTTTTCCTCCCCCATTGTGCCAGCTACAATAATGACATGCTTGGATATACCTTGATAAGGAGGAAAACTGACACCTATTACTTGTCTACTATGTCACAGAGTCTATGTTCAGCATATTACAAATATGGTTTCATTTGATCTTTGGGAAGTAGGTATTATCATCCTCATACTTGAGGAATCTGAAGAAACTGAGAAATTTGCTCAGGTCACACAACTAGAAAATATATTAAGTTCAATATGCATTCAGGTCTTTCTGAGTAATTAGTATTGCATAATAATACAAGTTAGTCATTAAATTGGTAATGAAACAAAAGAACATCACAAGACTTTTGCATCTCTGAGAAAAAATGACTAATTTAAAAAATTTAATTAGAAAAGGGGGAGATGAAATGAAGTCTTTTATTATTGAGATTATGAAGAAAACTTTAAAAAAATTGCCATTTGTTAATTTAGTTCATACTACTAATTTAATCTTTCTTAGTCTTAATCCAGGTGTACTACTTGTTTTTCAGCTATGATATAAAGGTAGGCATTTTTACTCAGAAAAAGGATAAGCAACATTAAAGATAGATAGGATAAAAGAATGATATTCCTTGGAAGAAGTTGGCAGAAAGGGGAAATTGTTTAAGCAGGAAACATGAGTTATGAGTAGTGAAAGGAAGGAAACAAAGCAGCACAAAATTCTCATATTAGAGGAAAAGAGGATGAAAAAGAAGCTTGGTAAAGCATCATGCTGACTGAGTTGGCAACTGAGATGGGAGGGCAGCTTGGTTGTTGTGCCTTTTTAGAGAGAATAAAACCATAAAATTAGGGGGAGAGGGGAAGAATCTGAGGCAGTTTTCAATGAATTCATAAGTAGCTGATGCTCGAGTATGTTTTTATAAAGTATAGTCAAACTTAAAACTGGTAGATAATTAGTGACATTCTGTTTAGGCTCAATTGGTAGGGGTTTTCTGATTACTGATGAACAAATTTAAAAACATCTCAACCTTGAAAAAGGGACTAACATTTTTTTTTTGAATTGTCATACTATATATCTATAGGATTTTCTTTTTTTTTTTAGTTTTAAAAAATATATTTACCTCTCAGACCTGTGGAGATGGAATAAATTTATGTCCAAAGAAGATCTTGAACTCTTAATTGAACACCAAATAGATAATTTTGATTATATTAAGTTAAAAAGTTTCTGTACAAACAAAACAAATGCAGACAAGATTAGGAGGGAAGCATCAAATTGGGAAATCATCTTTACATTTAAGGGTTCTGATAAAGGTCTCATCTCTAAGATATATAGAGAATTGTCTCATATTTATAAGAATTCAAACCATTCTCCAATTGATAAATGGTCAAAGGATATGAACAGACAATTTTCAGATGATGAAATTAAAGCTATTCATAATCATATGAAAAGGTGATCCAAATCACTATTGATCAGAGAAATGCAAATTAAGACAACTATGAGGTACCACTACACACCTGTCAGATTGGCTAAAATGACAGGAAAGGATAACGACAGGTAAGGGAGGGGATGTGGGAAGACTGGGACAATGATGTATTGTTGGTGGAACTGTGAACAGATCCAACCATTCTGGAGAGCAATTTGGAGCTATGCTCAAATAGTTATCAAACTGTGCATACCCTTTGACCCAGCAGTGTTTCTATTGGGCTTATATCCCAAAGAGATCTTAAAGAAGAGAAAGGGACCCACATGTGCAAGAATGTTTGTGGCAGCCCTTTTTGTAGTGGCTAGAAACTGGAAACTGAATGGATGCCCATCAATTGGAGAATGGCTGAATAAATTATGGTATATAAATGTTATGGAATATTATTGCTCCATAAGAAACGACCAGCAGGATGATTTCAGAGAGGTCTGGAGAGACTTGCACGAACTGATGCTCAGTGAATTGAGCAGAACCAGGAGATCATTATTCACAGCAACAATAATCCTATATGAGGATCAGTTCTAATGGACATGACTCTCTTCAACAATGAAATGCTTCAAACCAGTTCCAATTGT
This sequence comes from Myrmecobius fasciatus, assembly GCA_023553655.1. Lineage (NCBI taxonomy): Eukaryota > Metazoa > Chordata > Mammalia > Dasyuromorphia > Myrmecobiidae > Myrmecobius > Myrmecobius fasciatus. The sequence continues at coordinate 25,539 of JAJPUD010008520.1, read as the reverse complement.
TCGGTGAAGAGAGCCATATACACCCAGATAGAGGGATGTGAAATGTGGACCACAACATAACATTTTCATGTTCTTTATTGAGGTTTGCTTGCATTGTATTTCCTTTATCGGATTATTCTTTCTTGTAGATACCATTCCTCCTGCACAAAAAATGGTGTGTGGCAATAACTACACATATATTCAATTTCTTAAGTATTCTAACATAATTATCATGTAGTGGATATCCTGCCATTTAGGGGAGGGGTGGGGAATAGGGGGGAAAATTTGTAACAGAACGTTTTGTAAGGGTTAATGTTTAGGAATTGCCCATACATATATTTTGCAAATAAAAAGTATTAATAAAAAATTAAATGAAATTAAATGAAATTTTAAAAAAGAAAGCTAATGAATTATTGATATTGGAAATGACATGTAAAAAGTTTACATCAGGACAGGATTTTATTGTTTTAAGAACATATATAATTACATTTTTTCACAAATTAAATAAAAAATTCAATTTGGACAAGTGATCAAAATCAAATTTCCAGCAAGGATTCCACAGATTTTCAGTATTTAACAAAAAAGTCCTATGAAAAATATATAAGGAATTTCAATTCCCTACATATAATTTTTGTGACTCACGTTTAAAGATTCTCTTACATATATTGTTTAATAAAATTTGCACAGTATGATGGACAGAAAGCTGGCCTGGAAGTTTGCAAGACCTACTAGGTTGTCGTCTTTCTTGTTAAACACTCTAGCTATGTATGACTCTGGACAAGTCAGTTATCCCCTCAACAATGCAATTGTCTAAAATTCAAGGTTGCAGAGAAAATACTGACCTGTAGTGGTCAAGGGAATTCCCTCTTATCAATAAAACCACCTATCCAGTCTATATACCATGAGAAACTTGTGTATACACTTTTCATTGGACAGCTATATTAGATATGTTGGGAAAGTAATGAAGCTGATTCTATAAACTACATGTGAAAAAAAGCTCTTTGCATTACAGTCATAACATCATACCTGTTTTTTTCACCTGTCTTTATATGGAATTTTGATGTGTTTTTTTTTTATATTTTCAAGAAATATGGATTGTTGGATTGTAGGGAAATTATTTGTGGAAATTATTTAAAGAAAAATAAATTGAAGAGATGATAAGCCTTTGAATATATGTCATAGATAGAAAACACTTTGAATGAGTTGCAGGTTAAGTTGCATTTTCTGATTTATTGTGTCTCCTACTCCATACTGTGTACAACCGATTGGCCTGTTGTTTCCAGTAGTTTGGTTGAGAGAGAGCATGGAGTGAGTAGACACTGTTTGCTCATATTAGCATAAAACACACCTATTTCTTGACTCCAGGCATTTTTACTAGATGTACCCCTACACATGGAATTCTCTTCTTTTGTCTTTATCTCTTGTCTTACCTGGCTAAAATCCTAAATTTCTCCCAATCCCCCTTAATACTGATGTCTTCCTCTGTTGATTATTTCTAGTTTATCTTGTATAGAGTATCATGTTTGTTCTTAGCTGTTTTCATGTTGTCTCCCCCATTGAAATGTGAGTGCTCTGACAGTAGGGTCTGTCTTTTGCCATTCTTTGTATTCTAGGATCTTAGCAGAGTGTCACTTACATAGCAGACATTTAATAAATATTAGTCCACTGACTGTTCCTCACATATAGCACTCCCATTTTCTGACACTAAGTAACTTTACTTGCTATCTCCATTCCTGGAATGCTACACACTTCCACCTCCTGACTTAAGCAAAAATCTTGACTTCTACAAGAAGCCTTTAGTCATCTTCTTTAAAACTAGTGCTATCCCTCTAAGACCACTCCTACTCTAAAACTTACTCCTACTTTATGTATCTAGTTTATACATAAATATTCACACCCATGTGTTATCTTTTTCAATATACAGGTTATCACTCTTTCAAACATACTCACTTCACAGTTCCTCAACTTCCTCATTTCTTATGATCTACTTCTTCATCCTATTTCAGTCAGATACAAAGACAGACTTTGACCATCCACAAATGCAGTACTACTATCCTTTCAAATCCTCAGTTTCTCTCATCTGATTAAATTCTGTTTTTCATCCAGACTATGATTTCTAATCCAAGGCATCACTCCTTACCTTTCCTCTTTGTCTTTCCTTCTCTTCTTTCCTCATCTTGACTTCTGGTTGGATCATTCAATATGGTTGTTCAACTCTATATTGCCTTCCCTTGAATCTATTGCTTACTTATCATATTGCCAACATTTTCCTTCTAAGCCTCAGGCTTCCTATGAACATGCTGCCAACTAGAAAAAAATCATGTTACTATGCTTATTAGGGCCCTACAAATTTGTGTTATGACCTCAGTTGATCTCTCACTGATTCAAGACAATCTTTTCATATTTTACTTTCCTAAACAATTTATTATGCCACTTATGACAGCAGCCCTTCCAAAACTTTTCATCCCTTCTCAAACCTTCCATGGTAGAGGTACACAATCTGCTGCACCTTTTCAGCTAAAAATCTTGGCTCTCATTTTCCAGTAAAAAAATTGACACCATTCCCTGAAATCTCCCCTTTTTTGCCCTCATCTAATTCATCCATAGCTTCTGCCAATATTTTTGCTTCACAGCTCACATGGAGGTAGCCATTTTCTTTGCCCATGAAATTGTCATTATATATACAAGAGATACCATTCTTTCTTACCTATCATTTCTCTTCTCACTTATCTTCAATCTTTCATGGCATCCTGGCTATTTCCCTGCTTGCCTACAAATATATCCATGTATCCCCATTGCTCAAAGAAACTTGATTAATCCATCCCCACTATCATTCCTTATTTCTTCTGTCTTTTGTGTGGTTAAATGCCATGAAAGGGATGATAAGAGGTTTTTCCACTTTCTCTCCTGTCATTTTATTTTAACCAACACTCTTATGTTCTTCTTAATTTTTCACAGATCCTAATGGATCTCTTAATTGTCAAATCTAATTCTTATTATACTTTTTACCTCTCAAGTCTTTAAAACTACAATTTTTTTTCTCCTTGATAATCCCTTCTCTCTAGGTTTTGTAACACCACTCTCTCCTGCTTCTCTTCCCAAGTAGTGGATCAGCTTCTCAGGCTGCCTTGCTGATTAAGTCCCTTACCTAACAGCTCCTAGAATGTAGGAACAATCACTGCTCCTCCATTCCTTTGTATCTGTGGCTGTGCCTGATACATAGAGTAGATCTTAATAAAAGCAGCAATTTTCTGCCTTGAAACTTTTCCTCTTTAGATATTGTGTCCACTGATACATTGTTGGTGGAACTGTGAACGGATCCAACCATTCTGGAGAGCAATTTGGAGGTATGCTCAAAAAGTTATCAAACTGTGCATACCCTTTGACCCAGCAGTGTTTCTATTGGGCTTATATCCCAAAGAAATCATAAAAGAAGGAAAGGGCCCCACATGTGCAAGAATGTTTGTGGCAGCCCTTTTTGTAGTGGCAAGAAACTGGAAATTGAAAGGATGCCCATCAATTGGAGAATGGCTGAATAAATTATGGTATATGAATGTTATGGAATATTATTGTTCTGTAAGAAATGACCAACAGGAGGATTTCAGAGAGGACTGGAGAGACTTGCATGAACTGATGCTGAGTGAAATGAGCAGAACCAGGATATCATTATACACAGCAACAAGACTATATGATAATCAATTTTGATGGACATGGTTCTCTACAACAATGATGTGATTCAAACCAGTTGTTCAGCGATGAAGATAGTCATATACATCCAGAGAGAGGCCTGTGGGAACTGAGTGTGAACCACAACACAGCATTTTAACGTTTCTGTGAACATTTCCATGCATTTTGTTTTCCTTCTTAGGTTGTTTTTTTCTTCTCCTCTTTCTAGATCTGATGTTTCTTGTGCAGTAAGATAACTGTATAGATATGTATACATGTATTGTATTTGTCATATAATTTATCCTATTTAGCATGTATTAGATTACCTGTCATCTAGGGGTGGGGGGTGGGGGGAAGGAGGGGAAAAGCTTGGGAAAAAAAAGTTTTTGCAAAGGTCAATGTTGAAAAATCACTCATATGTTTTGTAAATAAAAAGCTTTATATAAAAAAATAGATATTGTGTCCATATTGAGGCAGCTAAGTGACACAATGAATAAGAGTTCTGGCCTTGGAATCGGGAAGACTAATATTCCTGAGTTCAAATCTAATGTCAGATACTTACAGTTGTGTGATTCTGGGCAGGTTATTTAACCCTGTTGTTCTCAATTTCCTCCTCTTCTCAAAATGAGCTGAAGAAGGAAAATGGCAAATCATTCCAGTAACTTTGCCAAGAAAATCCCTCAAATAGCCTCATGCATAGTCTTGACAGTATTTGCTCCCATGTTGCTACTGATTAAGAATACGTTAGTTGGGGGCAGCTAGGTGGTGCAGTGGATAGAGTACCAGCCCTGAAGTCAGGTTCAAATCTGGTCTCAGATATTTAACATTCCCTAGCTGTGTGACCCTGGGCAAGTCACTTAAGCCCAATTGCCTCAGCAAAAAGCAAAAAAACAAACAAACAAACAAAAACACTAAAAGTCAAATGAAAATTTCCAATTCATTAAAATTGGACAGGCAGTAGCAGCTATTTAAAACCATTAGCAAGCATCATATGTAATGGGGATAAACTGAAACCATTCCCACTAAGATCAAGGGTGAAAACTAGATTCCCCACTATCTCCATTACTATTCTATATTAGAAATGTTAGCTTTGGTAATAAGAGAAGAAAAAGAGATTGAAATAGGTAATGAAAAAACAAATTATCACTCTTGCAGAAGATATGATGATATACTTAGAGAATCCTAGGGAATCAACTAAAAAAAATATTAGAAATTTACAGCTCTAGCAAAGTTGCAGGATACAACATCCACATAACTCATTTTTTTATATATTACCAACAGAGTCTAGCAATAAGAGATAAAGAGAAATTCCATTAAAAATAATGTCTACCTGCCAATTTAAACACAGATCAGATCTAAACAATTGAAAAAAATCAAATGCTCATGAGTAAGATGAGCTAATATAATAAAAACACTATCTAAATTAAACTTCCAAGACACTATTTTCAGAGCTAGAAAAGTTCATTGGGAAAAACAAAGCAAAAAGAATTTCAGAGGAATTAATAAAAAAAATACAAATGAATGTGCCCTACCTGTACCAAACCTAAAACTATATATTAAACCTAAAACAACAGCAGTCATCAAAACCATTTGGTACTGGCTAAGAAATAGAGTAGTGGATCAGTGGAATAGGTTAGGTTCACAGGACAAAATAGTCAATGACTAGAGCAATATAGTGTTTGACAAACCCAAAGACCCCAGCTTTTGGGATAAGAACTCACTATTTGACAAAAACTGCTGGGAAAATTGTAAATTAGTATGGCAGAAACTAGCATTGACCTACCTAAAATAATATACCAAGATAAGGTCAAAACGGGTTCATTATTTAGACAGTGATGATATAAGCAAATTAGAAGAATAAAGAATAGTTTACTTAGATTTGTGGAGAAGGAAAGAATTTGTGGTCAAAGAACTGGAATACATTATTGAATAAAATGATAATTTTGATCATATCAATTTAAAATTTTGTGCAAACACAACCAATGCAGACAAGATTAGAAGAGAAGCAAACACATTTTTTTTGATAAAAAAGGTTTTGATAAAAGGCCTCATTTTTTTTATTAAAGCTTTTTATTTGTATAACATATGTATGGGTAGTTCCCCAACAATGATCTTTACAAAGCTTTCCATTACAAATTTTACCCCCAGTCCCCTCCCCTTCCCTCCCCTACATGGCAGGAAGTCCACTACATGTTAATAATGTTGAAATGCTTGAGAAGTTATGCAAGAAAAATCCTATCTAACAAAAAAAAAAAGAATCAGAGAAAGGCAACACAATGCAAGCAAATGTCAATAGAGATCATGAAAATGTTACGTTGTGGTCCATATTTCATTTCCCTCTCTCTGGGTGTATATGGTTTTCTTCAGTGAACAATTGGAACTGGTTTGAGACAATTCTTTGTTGCAGAGAGCCATGTCCATCAGAATTAATTGTCACATAGTACTGTTGTTGCCGTGTATAATGATCTCCTGGTTCTGCTCATTTCACTCAGCATCAGTTCATGTAAGACTCTCCAGGCCTCTCTGAAATCATCTTGCTGGTCATTTCTTACAGAACAATAATATTCCATAATATTAATATAAATTTCATCCATTTCTAATGTAAAATCCAGATCTGAACAAAAAAATTGACTTCTAAACACGGAATTCAAGAGAAAAATAAAAAGGTAAAAAGGAAAGCACTCGAGAAATATATTTCTACTATGGGTATACTTAGAGAATGGGGGTATAATTTGATTTTACTTTGATAATATGAAAAAGAATTTAGAGGTGGGAAGGGTATCATACTGGAAAAAGAGGGAAAAGAAAGTAAGATAAGGTTAAAAAAAGATAAAAATAAAGTAAAATCTCATGAAGAGGCAAAGAAAACTTAATGTAATTGAGGGAAAGAAGGTAGGGGGATAAGCATTGTATGAATCTTACCCTCATCAGAATGGGCTCTAAAAGAGTATACTAAACACATTTGGTTTCACAGAGAAACTTGTCCCTCCTTATAGGGAAGTTTGAGGGAAAGAAGGAAAAAATGGGAAAGACTAATAGGAAAATAGAAGAATTAGGGGAAAGGTATAAAAAAGGGAGGGGCTCTAAAGGGGGGAGGACTATTTGAGAGAGGTGGTCATCAAAAGCAAAATATGGGGGGGAGAAGGGAGAAAGGGGAAAGGAAAGAGAAAAAACATAACTTTCGGTAAATTAGATGGCAGGAAATATAGAATTAGTTATTTTAACTGTGAATGTGAATGGGATGAATTCTCCCCTAAAATGGAAGCAGATAGCAGACTGGATTAAAAGCCAGAATCCAACAACATGTTGTTACAAGAAACACATCTAAAGCATAGAGGTATATATAGAGTGAAGGGAAAGAGCTTGAGCAGAATCCATTATGCTTCAGGTGAACAAAAAAAAAAAAAAAAAAAAAGCAGCGGTAGAAATCCTGATCTCATATCAAGGAAAAGCAAAGATTGAATTAAAAGAGATAAGGAAGGAAACTATATTTTACTAAAGGTACCATAGATAACAAAGCAGTATCAATAGTAAATATATATGCAACAAGTGGTATAGCATACAAATTCCTAGAGGAGAAACTAACAGAGATGCAAGGAGAAATAGACAGTAATACTATACTAGTGGGAGATCTTGACCATGCTCTCTCAGAATTAGATAAATCAAATCACAAAATAAATAAGAAAGAAAGGAGGTAAACAAAAGGCTAGAAAAGTTAGGTATGATAGATCTTTGGAGGAAATTGAATGGTGATAGAAGGGAGTATACTTTTCTCAGGGGTTCATGGAACTTATATGAAAATTGGCCATGTGTTAGGGCATAAAAACCTCAAAATCAAATGCAGAAAGGCAGAAATAGTAAATGCATTTTTTTCAGACCATGATGCAATAAAAATCCCAAGCAATATAAGGCCAGGAGAAAATAGACCAAAAATTATTTGGAAATTAAATAGTCTAATCCTAAAGAAAGAATGGATGAAACAGAAAATCATAGATAGACACAATAATTTCATCCAGGAGAATGACAATAATGAGGCAACATACCAAAATTTGTGGGATATGGCCAAAATGGTTATAAGGGGTAAACATATCTCTAGATGCTTACTGGCATAAAATAGATAAAGATAGGATCAATGAATTGGGTTTACAATTTAAAAAGCTAGGAAAAGAACAAATTAAAACCCTCAAATAATAAATTGGAAATTCTGAAAAATAAAAGGGGAAATTAATAAAATTGAAAATGGAAAAATATTGAATTAATAAAACTGAATTGGTTTTATGAAAAAAACCCAATAAAATAGTTAAGACTTTAGTTAATTTAATTAGAAAAAGCAAAGAGGATAATCAAATTGTTAGTCTTAAAAATGATAAGGGAGTACTTTCCTCGAATGAAGAGGAAATTAGAGCAATAATTAGGAGTTACTTTTCCCAACTTTATGCCAATAAATTTGGTAAACTAAATGAAATGGAGGAATATCTTCAAAAATATAGATTGCCTAGGTTAACAGAAGAGGAAATAAATTATTTAAATAGCCCCATTTTAGAGAAAGAAATAAAACAAGCTTTTAATCAACTCCCTAAGAAAAAATCTCCAGGGCAAGATGGATTTATATCTTAATTATAACAAACATTCAAAGAACAATTAGTTTTAATATTATATAAACCATATGAAATAAAAGGGAAAGAAGGCATTCTAGCAAATTCCTTCTATGATACAGATATGGTGCTGATAGCTAAACCAGGTAAGATGAAAACAAGAAATAGTAAACTATAGACCAATTTCCCTAATGAATATTGATGCAAAAATTTTAAATAATGTGTTAGCAATGAGATTATAGAAAGTCATCCCAAGGATAATGACCACTATGACCAAATAGGATTTATACCAGGAATGCAGGGATGGTTCAATATCAAGAAAATTATCAGCATAATCAATTATATTAATAACCAAACTAACAAAAATCATATGATTATCTCAATAGATGCAGAAAAAGCATTTGATAAAATTCAACACCCATTCCTATTAAAAACACTGGGGAGTATAGGAATAAATGGGCTTTTCCTTAAAATGATCAGAAGCATCTATTTAAAACCATCAGCAAGCATCATATGTAATGGGACAAACTAGGACCATTCCCAATAAGATCAGGAGTGGAACAAGGCTGCTTACTGTCATCATTACTATGTTCCTCTAATTTGCTTATAATATCACTCTTTATATCAAGATCATGAACCCATTTAGATCTTATCTTGATATGTAGTGTTAGGTGTGGGTCAAGCCCTAATTTCTTCCACACTAGTTTCCAATTTTCCCAGCAGTTTTTGTTGAATGGTGAGTACTTATCCCAAAAGCTGGTGTCTTTGGATTTATCAAAAACTAGATTGCTATAGCTATTGCCTAGTTTGTCCTGTGATCCTATCCTATTCCACTGATCAACTACTCTATTTCTTAGCCAGTACCAAATGGTTTTGATGACCACTGCTTTATAATACAGTTTTAGATCTGGTACAGCAAGGCCACCTTCATCAGCCTTTTTTTTTTTTTTTCATTAATTCCCTTGAAATTCTTGATCTTTTGTTCTTCCAGATGAATTTTGTTATTACTTTTTTCTAGATCTGTAAAATAATTCCTTGGGAGATGGTTGGTATGATACTAAATAAGTAGATTAATTTAGGTAATATTGTCATTTTTATTATTTGTGCTCGGTCTACCCATAAGCACATGATATTTTCCAGTTGATTAGATCTGACATTATTTGAGTGGAAAGAGTTTTGTAGTTGTGTTCATATTGTTCCTGATTGTCCCTTGACAGATAGGTATCCAAATATTTTATACTATCTACAGTTGCTTAGAATGGGATTTTTTAAAAATCTCTTTTATCTCTTCCTGCTGGATTTTGTTGGTAATATATAAAAATGCTGATGATTTATGGGGATTTATTTTGAATCCTGCCACTTTGCTAAAGCTGTGAATTTTTTTTAGTAGTTCTTTAGTTGGTTTTCTAAGGTTCTCTAAGTATACCATTATATAATCTGCAAAGAGTGATAATTTGGTTTCCTCATGACCTACTCTAATTCCTTTAATCTGTTTTTCTTCTCTTATTGCCAAAAACTAACATTTTTAATATAATATTAAATAGAAATGGTGATAATGCGGCAGCCTTGTTTCACTCTGATCTTATTGGGAATGGTTCTAGTTTGTCCCTATTACATATGATGCTTACTGATGGTTTTAAGTAGATGCCACCAATCGCTTTAAGGAAAAGTCCATTTATTCCTACACCCTCTAGTGCTTTTAATAGGAATGAGTGTTGGATTTTATCAAATGCTTTTTCTGCATCTATTGAGATAATCATAGGATTTTTGTTACTTTGGTTATTAATAGTTGGTTATGATGATAGTTTTCCTAATATTGAACCAGCCCTGCATTCCTGGTATAAATCCTATTTAGTCATAGTGTACTATCCTCATGATTACTTTCTGTAATCTCCTTGCTAATATTTTATTTAAGATTTTTGCATCAATATTCATTAGGAAAACTGGCCTATAATTTTCTTTCTCTATTTTCACCCTACTTGGTCTAGCTATCGGCACCATATCTGTATTATAAAAGGAATTTCATATGACACCTTCTGTCCCTATTTTTCAAATAGTTTATATGGTATTGGAATTAATTGTTCTTTAAATATTTGGTAGAATTCATATGTAAATCCATCTGGCCCTGGAGATTTTTTCTTAGGGAATTGATTAATAGCTTTGTCTATTTCTTTTTCTAAAATGGGACTGTTGAAATAATTTATTTCCTCTTCTGTTAACCTTTGCAATCTCTATTTTTTGTAGGTATTCTGCCATTTCATTTAGATTATCAAATTGATTGGAATATAGTTGGGCAAAATAACTCCTCGTTCTTGCTCTAATTCCTCTTCATTGGTGGAAAGTTCTTCCTTTTTGTTTTTGAGACAATTTGATTTTCTTCTTTTCTTTTTCCAATCAAACTAACAAAAATTTTATCTATTTTGTTGGCTATTTCATAAAACAAACTCTTAGCCTTATTTATTAGGTCAATAGTTTTCTTATTTCCTATTTTATTAATCTCTCCTTTGAGTTTCGAAATTTCCAATTTGGTCTTTAATTGTGTTTTTAATTTTTTTGTAGCTTTTTTAGTTGCATAACTAATTCATTTATCTTTTCTTTCTCTATTTTATTTATGTAGTTATTTAGATATATAAAATTTCTCCTAAGACTGGTTTGGCTGTATCCCATAAATTTTTGTATGTTGTCTCATTATTGTCATTCTCTTCAATGAAATTGTGAATTGTGTTTCTGATTTGTTTTTTGACCCACTCATTTTTTAGAACAAGATTATTTAATTTACAATTGATTATTAGTCTATCTTTCCCTGGACCATTATTGAATTTTATTTTTTTTATTGTATTGTGGTCTTAAAAGGAAGCACGTACTATTTCTGCCTTTCTGCCTTTTTTTTAATTAATACTTTTTATTTGCAAAACATATTTATGGGTAATTCTTCAACATTAACCTTTACAAAGCTTTCTCTTACAAATTTTTCCCCCCTATTCCCCACCCCTCCCCTAGATGGCAGGATATCCACTACATGTTAATTATGTTAAAATACTTAAGAAATCGAATATATGTATACTTATTTCCACACATCATTTTTGTGCAGGACAAATCGTATCTACAAAAAAAGAGTAATCCGATAAAGGAAATACAATGCAAGCAAACCTCAATAGAGAGCATGAAAATGATATGTTGTGGTCCACATTTCACATCCCTCTATCTGGGTGTATATGGCTTTCTTCAATGAACAATTGGAACTGATTTGAAGCATTTCATTGTTGAAGACAGTCATGTCCATCAGAATTGATCATCATATAGTATTATTGTTGCCATGAATAATGATCTCCTGGTTCTGCTCACTTCACTGAGCATCAGTTCATGCAAGTCTCTCCAGGCCTCTCTGAAATCGTCCTGCTGGTTGTTTCTCACAGAACAATAATATTCCATAACATTCATATACCATAATTTATTCAGCCATTCTCCAATTGATGGGCATCCATTCAGTTTCCAGTTTCCAGCCAGTACAAAAAGGGCTGCCACAAACATTCTTACACATGGGGGACCCTTTGCTTCTTTTATGATTTCTTTGGGATATAAGCCCAATAGAAACACTGCTGGGTCAAAGGGTATGCACAGTTTGATAACTTTTTGAGCATATCTCCAAATTGCTCTTCAGAATGGTTCAATCCGTTCACAGTTCGACCAACAATGCATCAGTGTCCCAGTCTTCCCACATCCCCTCCAACACCTGTTGTTATCCTTTCCTGTCATTTTAGCCAATCTGACAGGTGTGTAGTGGTACCTCAGAGTTGTCTTAATTTGCATTTCTCTGATCAATAGTGATTTGGAGCAACTTTTCATATGACTAGAGATGGTTTTAATTTGGTCATCTGAAAATTGATGTTCATATCCCTTGACCACTTGTCTATTGAAGGGTGGATTGAATTCTTATATATATATATATATATATATATATATATATATATATATATATAT
>JAJPUD010008519.1:66071-86585 GCA_023553655.1 Myrmecobius fasciatus | reverse complement strand
CTGATTCTATGACATCCAGGCAGTTGTCTTTGATGATTTTCTGAAAAATAGTGTCTGGTCTCTTTTTTTCATCATTGTTTTCAAGAAGTCCAATAATCTTTAGATTGTTGCTGCTAGATCTATTTTCCAGTTCTGTTGCTTTCCCAATTAAGTATTTTACATTTTTTCCTATTTTTAAATTTGTTTTTTGGTTTTGCTTGACTGAATCTTGATGTTTCATTGAGTCCTTCATTTCCATTTGTTCAGTACTGATTTTTAGTGAATTATTTTCATTTACTTTTTTGTATGTTTTTTGTATTTGTCCAATTGAATTTTTAAATGAGTTCTTTTGTTCTATGGATTTTGTTTTCCATTTCACAAATTCTGTTTTTCAGGGAGTTGTTTTCTTTTTCTATTTAGTCAAATGTATATTTTAACGAGTTATATGCATGTTCCATTTCACTGTCTGTTTTGTGTTGTCTTTTCCAAACCCTCTTGTAAAGTTCTCATTTCCTTTCCCCATTTTTTCCAACCATCTTTTAAGATACTTTTAAAAATTTTCTTCTAGAAGAGCTTTGTGTACAGATTAGTTTGTATCACCCTTTGGGACATTATCCGGAGATGATCTGCTTTTAGACTCCTCAGGGTTAGAAATCTCTTCTTCTCTTTCACCATAAAAACTGTCTATGGTCAGAGCTCTTTTTGCTTTTTTACTATTTTTTTTTAAGTTAAGGCCTGCTTTTAGGGCAAGGGGAGTTGTCTAAGCTTCCTCTACAAGTGGCAGAAGCTGTGCTGTGTTAATGCTGACTCACTCCCAGTGCTGGGTGGGTGTGGCTATGTCCTGTGAAATTCTGGCATTTTGGGGATCACTATTTGCATTTTGTGTTTATGTTGGATGTCTTGTAATTTCTCTGCAGATCTACTGGCTTGCAGTCAGGGCAAAGTAGCCAACACTGCTGTAGATTCCTTTCCATAGATTCTTTTTCATGCAGAGCTTTCACCACCTCTAGTCTGCACTGCCACACTTGTGTATGTGCTTGACCTGCTTGTGCTTGGTCCACCTCCCTCTTTGCTCCATTGAAACAGACTTTTATGGCCATCTTTGAAATTATCTTCTGCTACTAATTTTTTGCACTCCCTATATTCATAGATTCTGCTGGTCCAGAACTAATTTAGAGGCTGGATTTGCTAATTAGTATGAAGATTGTGGGGGAAGGTCAGAAAGAAACATGTGTCCTCTCTGCCATCTTGCATCTGCCTTTCCCCACAACATTCTTAAGCAACTGTTATCAATCAATCAATATGGAAGCTAGATCATATACCTCAGATTAGAATCAATCCATTTCTAGCCAAACTTCCAAAGAAAAAATGACTTTTAAATGTCATAAAGTTCTTCTCCTGTAGCAAACTCTTTCAAGCTCTTTCTCTTCTGATGAAATTTAAGGAGCATCCATTGTTTATACAAAAGCTGACCTAAAATATTGCAGTTATATAGCAAGAGGAACTCTTCCAGCAGTTAAAGGATGCCTCCATTATCCATAATTAAAAAGTAAAGAAGATTGTCCCATGACAATTATAGGACAGTCACTCTCTGGGTTGTTGCTGGCAACATTTTCAACAGTCTTTCTTATAGACTCATCCTTTTTGAAAGATGATCACTTACCAGAGAATCAATGTGACTTCAAGAAAGATCATCAAGAAATGGTTGACATGGTGTGTGCTTCCTAGCTCCAGGACAAATGCTAGGCACAAAACAGAAGTATGAATACAATATAAGTTGATCTGATCAAGGCCTTTGATACTGTTAGTCATGAGGTTTATGAGGGGAAGATAATGACAAATTTATTCATTTGCAGAAATCCATCACTATTGTACATTACTTTAATGATCACATGCATTTGAGGCTCTGGGTAATCAATGAGTTTTTTTTTTTTTTTAATTTCCAAATCACAATTGGAGTAAAGAAAGGAGACATACTTCTTTCCATGATTTTTACCAAGATTTTTTTTTTCTGGGAATATTGTCAGAAGCTTTCAATGAGTATGAAAATGGCATCAAGGTCAACTACTGCACTGATATTGAATTACTTAACTCAAAAAGACTATAAGCCAAAACTAAAAGGAGGGGAGAGCTACATGTTTTTTTCCTTAAATAACTGTGATCTAAATACCACTTCTGAGCCCAAGATGTCCAAAGTATGGATCAATTCTCTTTTGGCTTGAGTTAATATCAACAAAACAGAAGTTCTACATCATCCATACATGGAACTATTGGTTACAGCAAAGGAAGAAATATTGAATTCTTTAGATAAGTATATTTTGCAGTATATTTTCTAGGAATATACACATAGATGATGAGGTTGACCCATGTATTTTCAGAACTGGCTTAGTGTTTGAAAGTTTCTGAAGGAAAGTGTGAGAAATAAGTGGTATTAGACTTCCTACTGAACTAAGTATACAGGGTCATGCTTTTGACCTTATTGTCATATGCCTGTAAAAGTTGGACTGTCTCAAAGAATCATGACAAGAAATAGAATGTCTTGCATTTGAACTTTTGAAATCATCTAGCAAGGTAAGGTACCCAACATTGTGGACCTTTCTCAAGCTGAACTGTCAGGCATTCAAATTCTACTTCAGAGAGTGCAGCTCTGATGGATTGGCCCCATTGTTCAATTGTCCAAAAGTATGCCAAAAGAAAATCACAAGAAGCAATACAAGAGCATTCTGAAGATCATCTGAAGAACTTCAGAATTGTTAGTGAGACATGGGAGACACTACCACAGAACTATTCAATATGGCATGCCAGCCTAAAAGAATGTGTTATACTATATGAAAAAAGCAGTATTTCAGGAATTCAAAAGAAATATGAAATGCAGAAATTTAGACATTTGCCTCCTAAATATTCATACGGGCTTTTTCTATCTGACACATGATAGACCCTTCAGAGCTCATATCATTTTTTTCCTTGACTTTTTCTTTATTAAAATTTTTTATTTACAAAACATATGTGTGGGTAATTCTTCAACATTAAACTTTACAAAGCTTTCTGTCACAAATTTCCCCCCCTACTGCCCACCCCTCCCCTAGATAGCAGTATATCCACTACATGTTAATTATATTAAAATACTTGACAAATATAATATATGTATACATATTTCCACACATCATTTTTGTACAAGAAAAATCATATCTACAAAAAAGAAAAATCAGAGAAAGGAAACACAATGCAAGCAAACATCAATAGAGAGCACGAAAATGTTATGTTGTGGTCCACGTTTCACATCCCTCTCTCTGGGTGTAAATGGCTTTCTTCACTTAACAATTGGAAGTGGTTTGAAACACTTCATTGTTTAAGAAGAGCTCACATCATTTTTGTCAACCACACTAAGACATGCTGTACATTAACCTTCAAGATCATGACATCATTTTGGTTCTCTCCAATTATAAAGGACAACAGTGAATAAATGTGGCACAATTTATTAAACAATTCTCCAATCAATGATCATTAATTTTACTTCTTCTACTTCTTCAGAAAAAATACTATAAATATTTTGGTATATATTGGATCTTTCTTTCTATGTTCAATTTTCCTACTGCTTATGTTAAGATGTGGGATCTTTGCAAAGGTAATTTTTGTCATTGTTTTTAGTATAATTATGTATTGTTTCCAGAATGAATTTCAAGTGTCACCAATTCAATTGCAATGTGTCTTGGTCCACAATTTCTCTAACATTGACTATTCTCATCTTTTGCTAAGCTTCTGTTTTTTTTCTGGATGTGAAATTAAACCTATTTCCTTTAATTGGAATTTCTCTTATTGTTGGTGATTTAGAATCATCTGGTTGTCAATTTCTTGTAATTATTTCAAGAATGATCCTCAAATTATTGAGAAATCCACCTTCAGGTTTATATATTTTTTCACAAAATTTTTAAATTTGAATGATCAAGCATAATAGTGCTCAAATTCATAATCCATGAATAAATCTTAAATTACTGTTTTCATGATTTCCTAAGTTTTGAATATAAAGAAAGCTTTAGATTTGCTCAGTTATAGACACATCCTGAGTTGTTTTTTCCTATTACTGATAGTGATTTGCAAGTCCTCCTAATTTTATTTATAAGTAATAATATATTCATTAAAAATTTTAGGCAAAAGTTAGAAGTTTAGTCTATGAGTATGAAACAGAGTAAAGTTAATTATATTAGATTCTTGTAACATAATAGATTATAGGAAAACACTGCTCCTGACTTCCAGTGATGGGTTGGCATGGCCAGGTTCCATTTTGCTAGAGTTCTGAAGTTCAGAGGCTCACAATTTGCTTTTTGTATTTGCTTTGGATTTCTCTTTTTTATTTTTAAAGCTTTTTATTTGCATAACACATGTATGGGTATTTCTTCATCATTGATTCTTACAAAGCTTTCCTTTACAAATTTTTCCCCTATTCCTCTCCCCTCCCCTAAATGGCAGGAAGTCTACTACATGTGAATTATATTAAAATACTTGTCAAGTCCAATATATGTATGCATATTTCCATACTTATCTTGTTGTGCAAGAAAAATCATATCTACATGACCAAAAAAAATTAGGAAAAGGATACACGATGCAAACAAATATTAATATAGAGCATGAAAACGTTATGTTGTGGTCAACATGGCGTATCCCTCCCTCTGGGTGTATATGGCTTTCTTCACTGAACAATTGGAACTGGTTTGAAACATTTCTTTGTTGAAGAGAGCCATGTCCATCAGAATTAATCATCATGTAGTATTGTTGTTGCCGTTTATACTGATCTCCTGGTACTACTGATTTCAGTCAGTATCAGTTCATACAAGTCTCTAAAGGCCTCTCTGAAATCATCCTGCTGGTCATTTCTTACAGAACAATAATATTCCACAACATTCATATAATACAATTTATTCAGCCACTCTCTAATTGATGGGCATCCGTTCAGTTTCCAGTTTCTAGCCACTACAAAAAGGGCTACCACAAACATTCTTGCACATGTGGGTCCCTTTCCCTCCTCTAAGATCTCTTTGGAATATAGGCCCAATAGAAACACTGCTGGGTCAAAGGGTATGCACAGTTTGATAACTTTTTGAGCATAGCACCAAATTGCTCTCCAGAATGGCTGGATCCATTCACAGTTCCACCAACAATGCATAAGTGTCCCAGCCTTCCCACATCCCCTCCAACATTCATCATTAATTTTTCCTGTCTTTTTATCCAATATGACAGGTTGTACAGAAACTTTTTAGCTTAATATAGTCAAAATTATCTAACTGGTGTTCAATTAAGAGTTCTAGATTTTCTTTGGACATAAATTTATTCCATCTCCACAGGTCTGAGAGGTAAACTATCATATCTTCTTCTAATTTGCTTACAATATCACTCTTTATATGCAGATCATGAACCCATATAGAACTTATCTTGGTATGTGGTGTTAGGTGTGGGTCGAGGCCTAATTTCCTCCACACTAGTTTCCAATTTTCCCAACAGTTTTTGCCAAATAGTGAGTACTTATCCCAAAAGCGGGGTCTTTGGGATAAATTGCTGAAGTTATTGCTTAGATTGTCCTGATATCCTATCCTATGCCACTGATCAACTGCAATATTTCTCAGCCACTACCAAATGGTTTTGAGGAACACTGCTTTATAATATAATTTTAGATCTGGTACAGCAAGGCCACCTTCATCAGCCTTTTTTTTTTCATTAATTCCCTTGAAATTCTTGCCCTTTTGTTCTTCCAAATGAACTTTGCTACTATTTTTTCTAGATCTGTTAAATAATTTCTTGGGAATTTGATTGGTATGGCACTAAATAAGTAAATTAGTGTGGGTAGTATTGTCATTTTTATTATATTCGCTCGGCCTACCCATGAGCACTTAATATTTTTCCAATTGAATAGGTCTGATTTTATTTGTTTGTAAAGTGTTTTGTAGTTTACTTCGTATAGTTCCTGACTTTTCCTTGGCAGATTGATTCCCAAATATTTTATACTATCAACATTTATTTTGAATGGAATTTCTTTTTGTATCTCTTGGTGCTGAGCTTTGTTAGTAATATACAAAAATGCTGATGATTTATGTGGATTTATTTTGAATCCTGCAACTTTGCTAAAGCTGTGAATTGTTTCCAGGAGTTTTTTACTTGATTCTCTAGGGTTCTCTAAGTATACCATCATGTCATCTGCAAAGAGTGATAATTTGGTTTCTTCATTACCTACTCTAATTCCTTTTATCTCTTTTTCTTCTCTTATTGCCAAAGCTAACATTTCCAATACAATATTAAATAGCAATGCCAACAGTGGGCAGCCTTGTTTCACTCCTGATCTTATTGGTAATGGTTTTAGTTTGTCTCCATTACATATGATACTTGCTGATGGTTTTAAGTAGATGCTACTAATCATTTTAAGGAATAGCCCATTTATTCCTTTACTCTCTAGTGTTTTTAATAGGAATGGGTGTTGGATTTTATCATATGCATTTATTGATATAATCATATGGTTTTTTGTAGTTTAGCTATTGATATAAATAATTATGCTGATAGTTTTCCTAATATTGAACCAGCCCAGCATTCCTGGTATAAATCCTACTTGGTCATAGTGTATTATACTGAGGATGACTTTCTGTAATCTCATTGCTAATATCTTATTTAAAATTTTTGCATCAATATTCATTAGGGAAATGGGTCTATAGTTTTCTTTCTCTGTTTTCACCCTACCCAGTTTAGCTATCAGCACCATTTCGGTATCATAGAAGGAATTTGGTAGTATACCTTCTTTCCCTATTTTTTCAAATAGTTTATATAGTATTGGAATTAATTGTTCTTTTAATGTTTGGTAGAATTCACATGTAAATCCATCTGGCCCTGAAGATTTTTTCTTAGGGAGTTGGTTAATAGCTTGTTCTATTTCTTTTTCTAATATCGGGATATTTAAATGATTTATTTCCTCTTCTGTTAACCTGTGTAATCTGTATTTTTGTAGATATTTCTCCATTTCATTTAGATTATCAAATTTACTGGCATACAGTTGGGCAAAGTTACTCCTAATTATTACTCTAATTTCCTCTTCATTGGAGAAATTTTCTCCCTTATCATTCTTGAGACTAACAACTTGATTTTCCTCTTTCCTTTTTCTAGTCAAATTAACTAAAGTGTTATCTATTTTGTTGGTTTTTATCAACTATTAGTTTTATTTATTAATTCAGTACTTTTCTTATTTCAATTTTATTAAATTCCCCTTTTATTTTTAGAATTTCCAATTTGGTGTTTAATTGAAATTAAAAACTAATTTGCTCTTTTTCTAACTTTTTTAATTGTAAGCCCAATTCGTTGATCTTCTTTTTCTCTATTTTATGCAAGTAAGCATCTAGAGATATAAAATTTCCCCTTATAATAGCTTTGACCATATCCCACAAATTTTGTTATGTTGTCTCATTATTTTCATTCTCTGATTACCCCCTAAAAGGAACCCCAAATAAATCCTCAAGGAATAGTGTGGCTTAATTTTAGCAGTCACACTAAGGAAAAAATATAGCAAGGAGCTAGAAAGAAAGAATTGAAATAAGAAGGATTTGTTATTAGAATCACCCAAGATCTGTCAGCTTTCACCTTAAGGGATGAAAGAGCCTATACTCAGATATTCCAAAAGACAAAGGAACTTGGATTCCATCCAAGAATAAGTTATCCAGATAAGATTAGCCTTATCTTCCAGGGAAGAAGATGGCCATTCAATGATAAAAAATATAGATTGTCCAAGTTAACAAAAGAGGAAATAAATTATTTAAATAACCACATTTTAGAAAAAGAAATAGAACAAGCTATTAATCAACTTTGTAAGAAAAAATATCCAGGGCCACATGGATTTACATGTGAATTCTACCAAATATTCAAAGAAAAATTATTTCCAGTACTATATAAACTATTTGTGAAAATAGGTAAAAAAAATGTATCCTGGGGCAGCTAGGTGGCACAGTGGTAGAGCACCAGCCCTGAAGTCAGGAGGACCTGGGTTCAAATCTGGTCTCAGACACTTAACATTCCCTAGCTGTGTGACCCTGGGCAAGTCACTTAACCTCAATTGTCTCAGCAAAAAGCAAAAAAAAAATGTATCCTATCAAACCCCTCTTATGATACAAATATGGTGGTACTAGCTAAACCAGGTAGGGTTTCTTATTAGCCAAACACTAAGGCAAGCCTTATGAATACAAATATAACTAGAAAGGATTCTTCTTTGACAATACTTTCTATTGGGATTGTCAAACTATGCATGATATTTCTCAAAAAGAAAGAAAAGAATAAAATAAGTGTGTAACAATTGAGTAGTCTCATTAACATAATAGACTAAGTATGCAATAATTGAAATCAAAAAGGCATAATGTACTGCATAATGATAAAAAGAATGTCCCTTCAAGAAAAAAAGACCAGTGTTTTGTATCTTAATTCTAAAGTAGCAGGAGGGGCAGAATTTGATTAGAAAGTATATCTTATGAGAAAATGACGAAATAACTTAATTCATGTGCTGTTGGGTTTATAATATCCTTAAGGGTTACCTTTCCAAACGATTATTCAAATTAATGAAATTAATATATCAGACAATTGGATTTTGGAATAAAGAAGTCCATTATCTTGTCAAAAATAAATTCTTTCTTTCTACTCTAATCCATATTTTTCACTGTAGGGAAATGGAAAAAGTGATAGCACCCTAAGGAACAAGAATGGGAAGGAAAAATGAAGAGAACAAAAGAAGAATTGGAGAAAATATTGAAAATTTGTGAAGGAAAAAAGTTGAAAGATTCAAAACATTTTAGCAGTAATTTATATCATCCTAGAATCTAACTAAATATAAATATAACCTAAAGAAGGAAATACATTGACAAGAATATCTCACTCTTGCTCTCTTAGTGTGAAGAGAAATGAATTACTAAAGTGAATTTTTCAGAAAACTGAAGCTTACCTTTCCCAATGCAAGAACATGATTGATTCAAACTAAAAAGAAGGAAAAATTATGAAATGTACATTCCTCTGCTTTTTAAAACATCAACCATAGAACCTAATTGAGCCTTTGTATGATTGTCTCAGATTCATTATTACAAACACCCACTCCAGTGCTGTGTACCCAGAATATTTCTAGGTTTCATTTTTATGTTATCTCTTCTTCCTTTGTTTTCAGATATCATTCCTCACCTTTATAATTATGCCTTGATTCTGAAAGTCATTCTAACCTGCTACTGTTTTGCTTTTTTTTAAATGCCTTAAGAACAGATGATTAAGCTTATTAAAATTTTGTATTAAAATATCAACAGAAAAAGAGTGATTATGTAAGGATCTAAGTTGAGGGATAAAATATTTGTGAGAACTCAGATGTTTTCCACTTATTTTTACCTTAGTTGATAGGAGGACAAATGATATGCCAAGGAGATAAAACTTACAAGTCTTTGGTAAATTGTGAGTTATGGGAACTTAAAGAAGATGAATGGGAGGAGAGTTGAAACCACAAGACACTGAAAGGCTGATGACACCCTGAATATAGACATGAGGAAAAATACATAAAAGGAAAAAATGCCTGGAGGCAGGGCAGGAAACTGGGCAGGTACTCTCAGCTTAGCAGATTCTAAACACCTGGGAAGTCTATCTGAGCCTCTCGGGACACTCTGCCCTGATTTCAGGCAGGTGCTTTGGCAGATCTGCCTTTTGTAAATGGTATATTGTAACCATCTGTAAATGTAAGGACCTAGCCCTGAAGGTCTAGCACTAGAAGCTAATTATCTGAATTGCCCCAAGGCAAACTACCACAGCCATTGCTTCTCTGCTTTAAACAGACCCCAAGCTTTTAAAAAAATGAGTAAGAAACAAAATAGAGCTCTCACCATCAACAGCTTTTATGGAGAGAAAGAAGGCCAGACGCCAGATCCTGAGGTTCCTCAAAAAATTAAAGAGGAAGCCACAAAGACAGTCATGAGCTGGTCCCCCTTTCACAAGGCTTTCCTGGAAGACTGCATAAAGAATCTCAAAAGAGAGTTAGATGAAAAATGGGGAAATGAATTGAGATCAGTGCAAGAAGCCCTCCAAAAGAGATATGATAAAAACACAAATTTACTGAAAAAAATTGGTGAAATGGAAAAAGTAAGCAATGAACAAATTGGCCAGTTACAAAAGGAGCTAAAAAAGGTAACTGAGGAAAATAATACATTAAAAATTAGAATTGAACAAATGCAAGTGAATGATTCAATAAGACTCCAAGAATCAGTGAAACAAAAGAAAAGAAAAGAAAAGAAAAGAAAGAAAATATGAAATATCTCCTAGGAAAAAAGAAAAGACTTGGAAAATACATCTAGAAGAGACAATCTAAGGATTATAGGACTTGATGAAAGCCAAGATGAAAAAGAAAATAATCTAAATACTGTCTTCCAGGAAATCTTGAAAGAAAACTGCCCTGATGTATTAGAATCAGAAGGCAAAATCACCATTGAAAGAATTCACCAATCACCTCCTGAAAGAGACCACAAAATTAAATCCCCAAGGAATACCGTGGCTAAATTTCAGGACAATCACACCAAGAAAAGATATTGCTAGCATCTAAAAAAATAATTCAAATACCAAGGAACTAATGACAGAATATCTGTCAGCCTCCACGTTGAAGGATCAAAGGCCCTGGAATCAGATATTCTGAAAGGCAAAGGAACATGGATTACAACCAAGAAAAAAATATCCAACTAGAATGACCATTATTTTCCAGGGAAGAAGATGGACATTTAATGATATAGGTGAATTTCACTTATTTGTAATGAAGAGACCAGAGCTAAACAAAAAATTTGACCTCCAAACACAGAACTCAAGAGAAGCATTAAAAAGGTAAAAAAGGAAAGACCTCTTGAAAACTATATTTCTACTATGGGTATACTTAAAGAATGGGGGGTATAGTTTGATATTACTTTGATAATATGAAAAAGAAACTATAGGTGGAAAGGCTATCATAATGGGAAAAAGAGAGAAAAGATGGCAAAAATAAAGTTTTAAAAAAGGAAGTAAACATAAGGGAAAATCTCATGAAGAAGCATAAAAAAACTAATATAATTGAGGGAAAGAAGGGAGAGAGATAAGCATTGTGTAAATCTTACTATCATCAGATTGGGCTCTAAAGGAATATATCAGACATATTTGATTTCACACAGAAACTTGTCCTTCCTCTATTAGTCTATTCCTTTGTTTTCCTCCTTTCCCTCCCACTTCCCATTTATTATTAAAATATACTGAGGTGAAATAACGTGGAAGGACATTGTTTGTTTATTTGATTATTTATTTATTTGATGATAGAAGGGAGTATACCTTTTTCTCAGGGGTTCATGGAACTTATACAAAAATTGATCATGTGTTAGGGCAAAAACCTCAAAATCAAATGCAGAAAATCAGAAATAGTAAATGCATCTTTTTCAGATCATGATGTAATAAAAATCACATGCAATATAAGGCCAGGAGAAAATAGACCAAAAGTTAATTGGAAATTAAAGAATCTAATCCTAAAGAATGAATGAGTGAAAGAGCAAATCATAGACACAATCAATAATTTCATTCAGGAGAATGACAATATTGATACATCATACCAAAATTTGTGGGATGTAGCCAAAGCAGTTACAAGGGATAATTTTAAATCTCTAGATGCTTACGTTCATAAAATAGAGAAAAAGATCAATGAATTATGCTTACTATATTAAAAAAAAACTAGAAAAAGAACAAATTAAAAACCCTCAATTAAATACCAAATTGGAAATTCTGAAAATAAAAGGGGAGATTAATAAAATTGAAAATAAGAAAACTACTGAATTAATAAATAAAACTGAGTTGGTTTTATGAAAAAAAAACAAAATAGTCAATCCTCTAGTTAATTTAATTAGAAAAAGGAAAGAAGAAATCAAATTGTTAAGGCTCAAAAATGATAAAGGAGAACTTTCCTCCAATGAAGAAGAAATTAGAGTAATAATTAGGAGTTTTGTCCAATTTTATGCCAATAAATTTGATAATCCAAATGAAATGGAGGAATATCTCCAAAAATATAGACTGCCTAGGTAAACAGAAGAGGAAATAAATTATTTAAATAATTTTAGAGAAAATTTTAGAGAAAAATTTTAGAGAAAAAAAATAGAACAAGTTACTAAGCAACTCCCTAAGAAAAAATCTCCAGGAACAGATGGATTTACATGTGAGTTCTACCAAACATTCAAAGAACAATTAATTCCAATACTATATGAACTATTTGAAAAAATAGGGAAAGAAGGTGTACTACCAAACTCCTTCTATGATACCGATATGGTGCTGATAACTAAATCAGGTAGGGAGAAAATAGAGAAAGAAAATGATAGATCAATTTCCCTAATGAATATTGATGCAAAAATTTTAAATAAGATATTAGCAATGAGATTACAGAAAGTCATCCCCAGTATAATAAACTATGACCAAGCAGGATTTATACCAGGAATGCAGGGCTGGTTCAATATTAGGAAAATGATCAGCATAATCAATTATATTAATAACCAAACTAACAAAAACCATATGACTATCTCCATAGATGCAGAAAAAGCCTTTGATAAAATCCAACAACCATTCCTATTAAAAACACTGGAGAGTATAGGAATAAATGGGCTTTTCCTTAAAATGATTAGTAGTATCTACTTAAAACCATCAGCAAGCATCACATGTAATGGCGACAAGCTGGAACCATTTCCAATAAGATCAGGAGTGAAACAAAGCTGCCCACTGTCACCATTATTATTTAATATTGTGTTAGAAATGTTAGCTTTGGCAGTAAGAGAAGAAAAAGAGATTAAAGGAATTAGAGTAGGTAATGAGGAAACCAAATTATCACTCTTTGCAGATGACATGATGATATACTTAGAGAACCCTAGAGAATCAACTAAAAAACTACTAGAACAATTCACAACTTTAGCAAAGTTGCAGGATACAAAATAAATCCACATAAATCATCAGCATTTTTATATATTACCCACAAAGCTCAGCAGCAAGAGATACAAAAAGAAATTCCATTTCTTATAACGGATGATAGTATAAAATATTTGGAAATTTTTCTACCAAGGAAAAGTCAGAAACTATAGAAACAAAACCACAAAACACTTTCCACACAAATAAAATCAGACCTAGTAAATTGGAAAAACATCAAGTGCTCATGGGTAGACTGAGCGAATATCATAAAAATGACAGTACTACCCAAACTAATTTACTTATTTAGTGCCATACTAATCAAACTCCCAAGAAATAATTGTACAGATCTAGAAAAATATAGTAGCAAAGCTCATCTGGAAGAACAAAAGGTCAAAAATTTCAAGGGAATTAATGAAAAAAAAAAAGGCAGATGAAGGTGGCCTTGCTGCACCAGATCTAAAATTATATTATAAAGCAGTGGTCATCAAAACCATTTGATACTGGCTAAGAAATACAGTACTCAATCAGTGGCATAGAATAGGATCACAGGACAAACTAGGCAATAATTATAGCAATTTAGTATTTGATAAATCCAAAGATCCCAGCTTTTGGGTTAAGCACTCAGTATTTGACAAAAACTGCTGGGAAAATTGAAAACTAGCGTGGAAGAAATTAGGGCTTGACCCACAGCTAACACAACCTACCAAGATAAAATCTAAATGGCTTCATGATTTAGATATAAAGAGTGACATTATAAGCCACTTAGAGGAACAGAGAATAGTTTACCTCTCAGACCTGTCCAAAGAAAACTGGAACCCTTAATTGAAGACCAGATAGAGAATTTTGACTATGCTAAGTTAAAAAGTTTTTGTATAAACAAAATTAATACAGACAAGATTAAGAGGGAAGTAATAAATTGGGAAATCATCTTTACATTTAAGGGTTCTGATAAAGGGCTCATTTCTAAAATATATAGAGAATTGTCTCATTTATAAGAATTCAAGCCATTCTCCAATCAATAAATGGTGAAAGGATATGAACAGGCAATTTTCAGATGATGAAATTCTAACCATTTCCAGTCATATGATAAGGTGGCAAATCACTATTGATCAGAGAAATGCAAATTAAGACAACTCTGAGATACCATTAAACACCATTACGCATTACATGGCTAAAATGACAGGAAAAGATAATGACGAATGTTGCACAGGACGTGGGAAAACTGGGACACTGATACATGGTTTGTGCAACCATGAATGGATCCAACTATTCTGGGGAGCAATTTGGAACTATGCCCAAAAAGTTATCAAACTGTGCATATCCTTTGACCTAGCAGGGTTTCTATTGGGCTTATATTGGAAAGAGATCTTAAAGGAACGATAGGGTCCCACATGTGCAAGAATGTTTGTGGCAGCCCTTTTTGTAGTGGCAAGAAAATGGAAACTGAAAGGATGCCCATCAATTGGAGTATGGCTGAATAAATTATGGTATATGAATGCTACAGAATATTATTGTTCTATAAAAAACGACCAGCAGGACGATTTCAGATTGGTCTGGACAGACTTGCATGAACTCATGCTGAGTGAAATGAGCAGAACCAGATCATTATACACAGCAATAATAAGACTATATGATGATCAATTCTGATGGACATAGTTTTCTTCAACAATGAAATGTTTCAAGCCAGGTCCAATTGGTCAGTGAAGAAGGTCATATACACCCAGAGAGAGGGATATGAAATGTGAACCACAACATTTTCATGTTATCTATTGATGATTCCTTGCATTGTGTTTCCTTTCTCAGATTTTTTTTTCTTGTAGACACGATTTTTCTTGCACAGCAAGGTAAGTGTGGAAATATGCATACATATATTCTATTTTTCAAGTATTTTAACATAATTAACATGTAGTGGATATCCTGCCATCTAGGGGAGGGGTGGGGACTAGGGGAAAAATTAGTAACAGAAAGCTTCGTAAGGGTCATTGTTGAAGAATTACCCCTACATATGTTTTGCAATTTAAAAAAGCTTTAATAAAAAAAAATGATCAGTAGGATGATTTCAGAGAGAACTGGAAAGACATACATAAAACAATGGTAAATGAAATGAGAAAAAGCAGGAGATCATTGTATACGGCAACAAGATTATATAATGATCAATTCTGATGGACATGGCTCTTTTCCACACTGAGTTGATCCAGGCCACTTTCAATGATCTTGTGATGAAGTGAGAGGACTGTGGTAACTGAGTGTGGATCACAACCTAACATTTTTTGTTTTTGTTTGATTCCATTTCATTTTCTTTGTCATTTTTTCTTCCTTTTCCATTTGAATTTTCTTGTGCAGCAAGATAGTTCTATAAATATGTATGCATATATTTGATTTAACATATATTTTACCATGTTTAACATATACTGGATTCCTTGCCATTTAGGGGATGCCATGGGGGGACGGCAGGGAAAAATTGGAACAAAAGGTTTTCCAAGGATTAATGTTGAAAAAATTATCAATGCATATGCTTTGAAAATTAAAAAAAAAAAACTTTAATAAAAAAAAAGAAATGGCTTTGGCAAAATGGAAAAAAAAGAGAAAGGACCTTTATTTAAAAAAAAAAAAAAAAAAAACATTTATAGGAACTATTTTTGTTGTTGTTTTGGCAAAGAATTGGAAACCAATTGAGGGAACTGATTATATGGGACATATAAATGGAATTAAATAATATTGTGCTATAAAAAAATGATGAGCAAGAAGAATTCAGAAGACTGAGAAATCTCACATGAACTGATATAAAGTGATATGAGCAGAAATGAGAACCTTTTTAAGAAGTAACTGACAAACTGTAATGTTCAACCATAAATGAATTAGCTTTTTTTTCTCAGCAATATAAAAATCTCAGGCAATTCCAAAGAATTCATCATGAAAATTGCTATTCACATCCAAAGAAAGAAATAGTAAAGTCTGAATAAAAATTGAAACTCATTATTTTAATATTTTTCACTACATGAGAAATATAAAAGTATATTTTAAATGATTGCACATATGTACTCTATATCAAATTACTTACCATTTTAGGAAGGAAAGGGGGAGGGAGAAAAATTTGAAACTCAAAATTTCCAAAAAAAAAAAAAAGCTAAAAATCATCTTTGCCTGTAATAGGAAAATAAAATATTATTTAAAAAATTAAAAGTACAAAAACATTTTTCTAAGTTTTTAGATTCAATTGTATTTTATCATATTTCCCTATATATTGTGTTTCAAAATATAAAAATATTATTGTTTTGGCATAATGATTTCATATTATCCACTTCTCCAGGCCTAATTTTTTTTCCTTAAAAGTTAAGAGGAGGAAAATAAGCTCTCCACTGACCCTTATGTCCCTAGATTTCTGCTTTTCTGTTATGTGATCCCTATTCCTTTCATGTTGTTTAATTTACTTTTTCATTTCAGAATGTCAAAAAATTCAGATTCTGATTCTATCATCTCTGTTTTACTTTTCATTAGTTAATATTTATACCATGCAAAAATTGACAAGTATGTCAGTGAAGCCTTCACAAAGTATTAATAAAAATGTTAATTGCACTACAGTCAAGCACTGAATGCTGTAACATGCCCCTATTTAAAATTGATACATGTCACCATTGTGTGGGTTATGCATATACTACACTTTCACTTGTCCATAATGACATTATGAAAGTTTTTGGCAAATGTCTTACAGAAATCATATCATACTCTTTCTGTACAGTTCCTTTGTTCTGTCAAGGAAAGAAATAAAGGAATTTACTTCATTTCTTGATAAATCCATTAGGATTGTCATTTCCAGTTCTAACTGTATACAAACTTCTTAAAAATTTGCCAGGAATCAGACTCCCCTAAAATTATAATTTATAGGATCGACCTTTATTCTTTTTTTAAAGGTACACATCACTATTCTTAGGGCTGAATTACTATTATTTTTGGTCCCTCACCAATTCACTGAGTTAACCAATAGCTATCCCACAATCATATCTTTATCCCTTACCACTGCTTAGTATTAATATTATTTTTACTTCATAACTTGAAATGAGGAAAGTTATACTTTTTCGTGATTTCTTCCTTCATTTTGATTTTCATTTCCTTATTAGGAAGATGGTCCCAGAACAGAATTTGCTATTGCTGTTGTTACATAATTTCAGTTTTATCTGATACTTTCTGACCCCATTTGAGATTTTCTTTGCAAAGATCTTGGAACAGTTTGTCATTTCCTTCTCCAGCTCATTTTACAGATAAAGAACTTGGGCAAATAGGGAAAATGACTTGTCCAGCATCCCACTAGACTAGCATTGAAATCAGAAAGGCTAATCTTCATGATTTCAAGTCTGAGACTTTACCCACTGTATTGTCCAAGAGAATTAATATATTGAAAGGTGTCATCTTTGTTTAGTTCCTGGTTAATGCTCATTTGTATTTAGCTTTTTTTGTTTAATTTTGATTCCTATCTTTGTATTTCAATGAGGAAAATAGAATTAAATGATTTGTCCAGGGTCAAAAAGTTAGTAAATGTATGAGGTCAAATTTGAATTCAGGTATTCCTGACTTCAGCTCTGACACTCAAACTATCATCCCAGAGAGTTTCTCTAAGACAATATGGAGAATAATAATTTAACTTTTCTCTTAGTAGAGCCACTAGCTGGTACATTGTGTAGAATGTCAAACCTGGAGTCAGGAAGACTTTTCTTGCTGAGTTCAAATGTGGCCTCAGAAAGTGTTGTGTTGCCCAGGGCAAATCACATAATCCTGTTTGCCTCATTTTCCTCATGTATAAATGGAAGAAGCAAATGATGAAATACTCTCAAGAAAACCCCAGAAGAGATTATGCAGTTTCAGATGTGACTGATAATAAATAAATAAAATACATCCATTTAGCATTTATTATAACACATAATATGGATTTTGGCAATCAATTAAATTTTGCCAACTGTTTTAGAATTATCTTGTGTTTTGAATAGTGAATTCTTATTCCAGTAGTTTGGGTCTGTTTTTATCCCATAAATTATTTCTATATTAATTTGCTTCTTGAACTTATGTTTCTTATGTGCCCCATTTTCATTAAAATGAATCAATATTAAATAATTTTGTTAATTATAATTGATCTGGTTTCTTCTAAGCCCTTCCAATCTTACTTTAAAAAATAATATTGAATTGAATTGTTTTAGATTTACTTTCTATGGATGAATTTTATTGGTATATTTTTCTAGCTCAAAAGAGTAATCATTTGAAAGTTTGGTGTATTACTGAATAAACAATTTAATTCAAGTGGCATTGTTATTTTTAAAATTATATTTGCATTGCCCAATTTTGAGTAATTAATATCTCTTCAATTATTTATTATTTATTTCTTTAAAGAGTATTTTCATTTGAATTCACAGGATTCTTTTGTGTTTTATTAGTAAATGGCTTACAAGTAATATATACATTCAATAGTTATTTCATGTTGAATTTCTCTTTCTACCACTTCCTATTAATATTTGTTTTGTGAATATAAATAAAAACTTGTAATTTTTCTCAACTTACTTCTATAAATTTACATTCTTTTTGGTATGATATTAATTTTAATTAATTTTATTTTACCCCATATGAGTTTCTAAATAGTACATCATATCATCTTTTCAAAGAAATAATTTTTATTTTCTCTTTTCCTATGATTATTAAAATCCTTGTCTTTTAAAATTGAAATTTCTTGTATTTCTAGAACCATAATAGATACTAGTAACTTTCAAGCAGCAGGGAGGCTCACTGCATAGAATGCTAAGCTTGGAGTGAAGAAGACATGAGTTCAAATCTAGCCTTCCATATTTACCAGTTATGTGTCTCTGGACAAGTGACATAATCTCTGTTTGCCTCATTCCTCTTGATAATGAAATCACAAATCACAAATCCTTGTTAAGAAAACTTTAAGGAAAGTATTGGCATGATATTGGAATATTATGTTGTAAGAAAAGTGAAGTGAGAAAAGGAAATAAGTTCAAGAACAAATAATGGACAAAAAAAATTTCTCCATTACAGGTAAGCTAATTTTATTGTGGTAAGATTTTATTGATATACCAAAATAATGTATGACTATGCTTTTGAAATATTTGTAAACAGAATAGAGCCACTGATTTTTTTTTGCACAAATCAGAACTACAAATGGAATTACTTGTCCTTTATGTAATTGGTACGTATGGTATATAATTTTGAAAATTTCACATAAATCCTATTTTTCCCTTTGATATTCTCCCTTTCTCCCTCCTTTCTCTTCCTTCTTTCCTTGCTTTTCTTCTTTCTCTTCTTTTCTTTGCTTAGTTATAGTTTTTTTAATTATTGTTTTTTCTCATTTTTGCTTATATATCTAATTTATTGATTAGACCTTTTCTCATTTTTAATTTTAGCATAAGGCAATATAAATTGCCTCTAAAGCCTTTTTTAGGACTGGATTACAAAAGTTTTGTGATATTTTCCAGATATTTTTAAATGAAATTATAAACTGTTTTGTGATTTTTTTTTCCTTTGAACTATTAATTGTATATATATTTTTTAATTTGGGCTCCATGTGAGATTGTAGTCTTTCTTCATTACCCTTTAATTATATTAATTTTATTATGTTGTGCTAAATACTTGATATTTTAAACATTTCTATTTTTCTTAATAGTTAGCATTTTCATAATTCTTTAAGGATTGCAAAATACTTTCCATATTCTTATTTGTTTCTCATGACAATTTTGAAAAGTAGGGCCTTTTATTAGCTTATTTGACATATGAGGAAACTGAGGAAGAGAAATTAAATAACTTGCACAAGTTTAGACAACCGGACTGCATCCAAGGTTTAAAATTCTTTCTTGATTTCTCAGTTCAATCCCTCATCCACCAAAATCCTAAATTACTTCTGTTTATAATATTTGGTATGCCTCATATATAGATTTTATGTCCTAAATTATAATTTCATAACTAATATCTGTACTGAAGTAATTTACTGACTTACTGTCCCTGGAATATTTTAAGGTATGTTATAGAACCATAAACCCTGAGCTAATACTTGCTTCCTTGAGAAACAATCTCTAAGCATATTTCCAGCTGAGTACTACTAGATATGGACCAAAATTTAATACAAGGAAAAATTTTAGATTTGCTCTCTTAATAAGTAGAGGAAATACCCTTTGCAATTAAATCATCAACCAATACACCATTATAATTTGTATGTAAATTGAAATTCAAATGCTGGGAGTGATGGTAAGACACCTAAACTCCCTGGTGACTGAACTTGGTAGATTAATAGAGTTCAGAATTCTGAGCTGCAATGGGACATAATCTGATATCAATATTGTAAGTCCTTGAAAATGAGGCATCAAATTTCCTATTGAAGGACAAGCCAGCACAGATGAAAAAGAGCAGATCAAAGTTTTCGTGTCAGTTGTGCTAGGATTAGACCTGTGTGGAGTGACTGCACTTTCATTCTACTTAAGATAAAAAGATTCAGTCAAATAGAAAAGAAGTGAGGAAAGAAAAAAAAAATATAACAAAGTTAACAGAGGAGGAAGAGGAAGAAGAAGAAGAAGAAGAAGAAGAAGAAGAAGAAGAAGAAGAAGA
>JAJPUD010008519.1:34552-65884 GCA_023553655.1 Myrmecobius fasciatus | reverse complement strand
AGGAGAAGGAGAAGGAGAAGGAGAAGGAGAAGGAGAAGGAGAAGGAGAAGGAGAAGGAGAAGGAGAAGGAGAAGGAGAAGGAGAAGGAGAAGGAGAAGGAGAAGGAGAAGGAGAAGGAGAAAAAGAAGGAGGAGAAAAAGGAGAAGGAGAAAAAGGAGAAGGAGAAAAAGAAAGAGAAGGAGAAGAAGGAAGAGGAGGAGGAGGAGGAGAAGGAGGAAGAGGAGGAGAAGAAGGAAAAGAAGGAGAAGGAGAAGGAGAAAGAGAAAAAGGATGAAGAGGAGAAAGAAGAAATGGAGGAGAAAGAGGAGGAGGAAGGAGGAAGAAGGAAGAAAAAAGAAAGGAAGGAAGGAATAAAGAAAGAAAGAAAAAGAAAGAATACTAAAATGAAGAGGACAAGGATAAGGAAGGGAAGAATGAGGGCAGGAGAGGAAAGGCAGGAGGATAAAGAGAATGAGACAGAAATTTTTGAAGTTTTTGCCTTTTAGTTTTAAGCTTAAGATTGTTACAATTTGAATATAAAGTAAGCAGTGAAATAAAAAATATTGACTAAATTGCCTACAGATTTACATTAGCAAATTCATTCACTTCATGTTTCAGAGTAATAAAAATCAACAAAGTTATATTTTATCATCATCTTAAAAGTGATTCTTAATATTCTTAGCTTTATGGTGTTCCATTTATACTGCATAATCCCCTCATCAAAACTGTGCACAATAACCAAAAAGTCCCAATTAAGCTGCTTTTATCACAAAATAACTATTGAGAGTTCTAGAATTAAGTTATTTCTCAAATATAATACCACATTTTTAAAGCTGAAAGAAATTCCAATAAATGGTGATAAATTTGAAGTAAGTTGGCTTACTTCCTTCATATATTCTCTTCAATATCTTGACACAATAGCATGGAATTTTACAGCATTGATCTCTGGGAAATCCTTGGAATTCCTTCAGAATATTTTGGGATTCCCAGCCTGAGCCACAGTACTCTTGTTATATGATTGATTTCAATGCCAAATTGTAAGCAGTGTGCTAGCTATAATAAAACTTTGAGACTTTTAAAAAGTATGCCCTAAATTTTTAATTCTATACTTCTATATTTGATGTTCTTCATTAAATTCCATCATTAGAGGTAATTTAGCAATAAATATTTCATCCAAGCAGTTATTTTTCATTTTTCAGCTCAAAAAGATTAGAGAATGTCCCAGGTGTAGCAGAGGAGCTACTAATTTATAGCTTGTGTCACTTTATATTAAATTTTTCAGAATCTAGTCTTAGAGTTATTCTTATCTTAAGGCCTACATCTTGCCATGAGCTTCCATGGTTTTAACACATTCATCAGGTGTAAAAATACTGAATTAGAACTAAAATTTTCTATGTGACCTGATCAGACTGTTCTATCTATATGCATCTGTGCTAAAGCAAAATAGATCTTGACTAATAATTTATGGCCTAGACCCAGTATGATTTCAATATTAGCCTTCCCATGATTTCTACAAGCCAAACTTTTTCATTTCCATACCTATTTTCCAAAACAGATATAGGCAAACAGATCTGAATAAATAGGAATCAGTATTGATAGTTGAGTTTTTGTTCAAACAAAGGCTATTACACACTAATAGCAAAATTCTCTCTTGAACATAAAATAGTTTAAACAATATATTCTACTATTGCCATATTGTATTAAAAAAGTAAAGGGTAGAATTCAAGTTTTATTTAAACTTTTAACCTTTCAATGAAATGCCCATAAACATCTTTATGACTATCTGTAATAAAACATTAAGCTAAACTTTATTGTTATAAATTGAATTATACAATTAATTTTACAAATAATCTACATGGAATGTCTCCTAGTTTGGGACAAAATATTTTCATATTAGATATAGTGGGTGTAAATGTAAACAGCAAATTTTTATCAGTTAGGATTTCTAATGCAGTTGAAATTTGTATTTGTTTTACTTTTTCATACTGGAAATATTTTGGTTTTAACAGTTTTAATTATTAATTAGTAGCTTGCTAGCATCATGTTTTTGCTACATATTAATGACTTCTATTTATGATTATTTAAATATATCTTCAAAAATCTGATTTCATTTGCTTTGTACTTCCTTGTATCCAGGTCAATTTTTTTTTTTACATTTCCTGTTTATTCTTCTGGTCCCTTTGCATCATTTCCTTTTTTTTTCTAATTTTCAAACAATTTCTAAATTTCACATCCCAGAGAAATCAAATTAATTGCTATTTGCTCCCTCTTCCAGATTATAAGTGCATACATTAAATAAAACCAGATAGAACAGCAGACTCTTTTTTCTTTCCCTACACAGACCCTCCTAAATGAACCATTGTTTTTTGTCACTTTACCTTTGCTATCTTTCAGTTATTTTGCTTTTTCACTATTAAAGTTCATCTTTGAACATTATGGGGTAAAGCTTTCAAGTAAGAATGTCATTGCTTTAAACAGGTCAGCATGCAAATGTATTTTTTAACATTTCATTCATTGCTTAATCTAGCAATTTGTTTAAAGACTATAATTAAAGCTAGCAAATCGGTCTAATGCTATTTGGCATACATTGACTATATTCACTACTAGGTAGACATAAAACATTGTGCTCAGTGTTCATGGCATAATGTAAAAAACCAAATATTTAGAATCAGAGAATACTTGTATTTGAATCTAAGCTCTGATGTATGCTACCTATATGAATTATAGAGAACCATTTAATCTCACTCTCCCTCTGCTTCCTCATCTATAAAAGAAGAGTATATTAGGTGATCTTTAGGTCTCTTCTTGCTATTAACTCTCTTATCCCTCTGGTAATAGAATAAAGTGAAGAGAAAAGATAAATTTGTGCAGTGCAGAAACTCAATAGTCTATAAATATATGATCATATACTTTGCAAAGGATTGTGAACAAAATTTCCATTTTTATATTAATGGCATAAGAGAAAGGGGTGTACTTAATTATGGATTAGATATGAAGGAGATCATGGTAAGTCATAGTACATAGAATTTCTTTAGAAAGGTAGATTGTAACAGAAAGAACTAAAAATCCTGACACTGCATTTTTTGGTACTAAAGAAACACTGAAGGGCAGATTTTCATATGAAGATAATTTTCTATGAATATAAATGAAATGAAGGAAAAGAAGACAGAAAAATAAGGAACTAATATTTGAATTTCATTGTATTAAAAATCAAAGGTGTGACTAATAAATTGAATAAGAATAGAATAATTAATATAATATTCCTGGTTAAGTGACTCTAAATGGTGAAGTATTAAACATTATTTCCATTCTCCATTAACTCTACAGAAGGAAGAACAAATAAAAATTTGAAATTATATCCCAGAGGCAGATCAATTAGAGCTATAAACTGCATTTGGAAGATAGGAAAGCAAAATTTCCAACCAATTAAATCTTAGAGTGAACAACTACCCCACAAAATTCTCACCGAATACAACCACCATCCCATTTCAGCCAATGGGCTCTTGAAGATGCATAAATCAACATATTGGATTATAAATTGAGATTTATTAATAGATTTTCATAATATTGCAGAAATTCTACTAGCACATTTTATCTTTGCTCTTCCTCTATCATTCATTCTCTTGTAATGAACAGCATAAATTGATCCTGTTTAGCCATGTCCAAAGGACAGTTAGGCACAGGTAGGAAGAAACAGATATTTCACTCCCTTAAGAATTTCTTAGACTAAGGAAACTCCAAAGTTTCTGAGGCTCTTTCCAGAATATCAATCCCATTCTTCCTTAATAAGAAGATCCTGTTTCAGCATAGTCAGAGAACTAATGGGATTGGAGAAGGGGATCAGTGTGAATGGCTGCCTCAGAACTG
This sequence comes from Myrmecobius fasciatus, assembly GCA_023553655.1. Classification (NCBI taxonomy): domain Eukaryota; kingdom Metazoa; phylum Chordata; class Mammalia; order Dasyuromorphia; family Myrmecobiidae; genus Myrmecobius; species Myrmecobius fasciatus. The sequence goes on along the minus strand of JAJPUD010008519.1, from coordinate 62,038 downwards.
AAAAAAATCTGTACTCCACAGAATCCATTTATGTTGACCCTCCTAGAAGTTTTGAATAAAGAGTAGAAATAAGGGGCAGCTAGGTGGTGCAGTACATAAAGCACCAGCCCTGAAGTCAGGAGGACCTGAGTCCAAATATGACATAAAACAGTTACACTTAACTAGCTCGGTGACACTAGGCAGGTCCCTTAACTCAAATTGTCTCAGGAAAAAAAAAGAGGAGTGAGGAAAATAAATAGTTCTTCCAAAGAAGCAGAAAAGAAAATAATATATTGTGAATTAAAATATACTGAGGTGAAATAAAGTGGAAGGACATTGTTTGTTTGTTTGTTTGTTTATAAGGACTAAAATATTGGATTGTAATTTTATTAAAAAAAATTCTTATTGAGGATTGAGGTGGAGTGCAGGCATGACTTTCTGTGACCTCCTCTGACCTTCTCTCAGACCAACAGCAGATTAAGCCTCTAAACTGGTTTTGGAGACAAAGCACCCCCAGATATTTGGAGTACAACACATTCCCAGAAGTTGCCTTGGAAGAACATGAGAATAGGTCTGTTTAAGTAGGGCAGGGAGCAATGTGCCAAGCCCAGGAAGCAGCGCTGGGAGACCAGGGAGGAAAGTCAGCCAGGGACTCAGAGCATGGCATTTTCTAAGCACATGGGAAGTTTCTGTAAGCATCTTATGCCACTCTGCCCTGTTTGCAAGCAGGTGCTTTGGCAAATCTGCCTTTTAGATAGGGTAAATTATAAACCACTGAGCATCCCAGACCTGGACCCAATTGCCCAGCACCAGAAGTCATTCAGCAGAACTGCTCCAGGGTAAATTAAAGCAGCTCTCACTCCTTGGCTTTGAACAGACCTCAAACTTTAAAAAATGAATAAAAAAAATAACTCTCACCATAGATAGCTTTTGTGAAGAGAGAGAAGAATAGATCTCAGATCCTGAGGTACCTAGAGGCAAAGCAAATTGAGAGGAAGCCATAAAGGGAGACATGACCTGGTCCCCATTTCACAAGGCTTTTGTGGAAGACTGCATAAAGAATATCAAAAGAGAGTTAGAAGAAAAATGGGGAAATGAAATCAGATCATTGCAAGAAGGAAAGGAAAAAGCATATAATGCCCTACAAAAGAGACAGGAAAAAGACACCAATTCACTGGAAAACAAAATTGGTAAAATGGAAAAAGACTGCAATGAACAAAACATTCAATTAGCCAATTACAAAATGAGCTAAAAAGGTAACTCAAGAAAATAATACACTAAAAATTAAAATTGAACAAACGGAAGTGAATGAATCAATAAGACTTGAAGAATCAGTCAAACAAAAATTTAAAAAAATGAAAACATAGAAGAAAATATGAAATGTCTCCTAAGAAAAATACCTGACCCAGAAAATAGATCTAGGAGAGACAATTTAAGGATTATTGGACTTCCTGAAAGCCATGATAAAAAACAGAACCTAGACACTATATTACAGGAAATCATGAAAGAAAACTGTGCTGTTTTAGAATCAAAAAGTAAAATAGTCATCAAAAGAATTCACTGATCACCTCCTGAAAGAGACCCCAAAATTAAATCCCCAAGGAATATTGTGACTAAATTTCCAAAGGGAAAAAAGTACCTTAAGCCAATGATAAACAAAAGACTGTACAAAATTATGATTAACTTTAATTGCTATAAAAACAGTTTTAGCCTACCATATAATATATAAATGTGTGCAATTCACGTAGACTTGAAAGAGAATTAATAAAACTAATTTTTAAAAAAATGTTTAAAATTATGTAATGCAAAATTTATCACTAATTCATCTATCTTTCCCCTGAAAATTTGATTAAAGATACTCAACTACTAGAAACAATCATGACTTTAGCAAAGTTGTAGGTTACAAATAAATCCACATAAATCATCAGCATTTTTTATATATTACCAACAAAGTTGAGCAGCAAGTGATCCAAAAGTAATTCCATTCAAAATAACTGTCTCTAGTATACAATATTTGGAAATCTATCTGCCAACGGAAAGTCAAGAACTATACAAACAAAACTACAAAACACTTTCCACACAAATAAAGTCAGACCTATTCAATTGAAAAAAATATCAAGTGCTCATGGGTAGTGCAAGTGAATATAATAAAAATGACAATATACATTAATTAATCTGCTTCTTTAGTTACATATCAATCAAACTCTCAAGAAATTATTTTACAGATCTAGCAAAGTTCATCTGTAAGAACAAAAGGTCAAGAATTTCAAGGGAATTAATGAAAAAAATGCTGTTGAAAGTGGCCTAGCTGTGCCAGACCTAAAACTATATTATAAAGTAGCAGTCACCAAAACCATTTGATATTGGCTAAGAAATAGAGTAGTCTATCAGTGGAATAGGATAGTATCACAGGACAAAAAAAAGCAATAACTATAGCAATCTAGTGTTTGACAAACTCAAAGACCCCAGCTTGTGGGATAAGAACTCATTGTTTGACATAAACTGCTGGAAATATTGGAAAATAGTATGCAAGAAATTAAGGCTTGACCCATACTTAACACCACATACCAAGATACGATCTAAATGGTTTCATGATTTAGACATAAAGAATGATGTTACGAGCAAATTATAGGAACATAAAATAGTTTACCTCTCATATGTCTAGAGAAGTAAGGAATTTGTGTTGAAAAAAGAACTTGAAATATTATCTGAACACCAGATAGATAATTTTGATTATATTAAGTTAAAAAGTTTTTGTTCAAACAAATCTAATGCAGACAAGATTAGGAGGGAAGCAATAAATTGGAAAATCATCTTTACATTTAAGGGTTATGATAAAGACCTCATTTCTAAAATATATAGAGAATTGACTCAAATGTATAAGACTTCAAGCTACTTTCCAATTGATAAATGGTCAAAAGGATATGACCAGACAATTTTCAGATGAAGAAATTAAAAATATTTCAAGTCATATGAAAAGGTGCTCTAAATCACTATTGAGCAGAGAAAAGCAAATTAAGACAATTCTGAGATACCACCACTGAGATACTCCTGTCAGATTGGCTAACATGACAGGAAAAGATAATGGTGATTTTTGGAGGGGATGTGGGAAAACTGGGACACTGAAAAATTGTTGGTGGAATTGTGAACGGATCCATCCATTATGGAGAGCAATCTGGAATTATGCTCAAAAAGTTATCAAACTGTGCATACACTTTGACCCAGTGTTTCTTTTTTCTTTTTTTTTTTATTAAAGCTTTTTTTTACATAATATGTGAGTGATTTTTCCACATTGACCTTTGCAAAATGTTTTTCCCAAATTTTTCCCCTCCTTCCCCCCACCCCACCCCTAGATGAGAGGTAGTCTAATACATGTTAAATATGTTAAATTATATGACAAATCCAATATATGTATACATATTTATACAGTTATTTTACTGCAAAAGAAAAATCATATCTAGAAAGTGGGGAAAAAACAACCTAAAAAGGAATATAAAATGCAAGCAAACATTCATAGAAAGCGTTAAAATGCTATGTTGTGGTCCACACTCAATTCCCACAGGTCTCTCTCTGGCTGTATATGACTATCTTCATCACTGAACAATAGGAACTGGTTTGAATCACATCATTGTTGAAGAGAACCATGTCCATCAGAATTGATCATCGTATACTCTGGTTGCTGTGTATAATGATCCCCTGGTTCTCCTCATTTCACTCAGCATCAGTTCATGTAAGTATCTCCGGGCCTCCCTGAAATCGTCCTGCTTGTCATTTCTTACAAAACAATAATATTCCATCATATTCATATACCATAATTTATTCAGCCACTTTCCAATTGATAGGCATCTATTCAGTTTCCAGTTTCTAGCCAATACAAAAAGGGCTGCCACAAACATTCTTGCACATGTCGGGCACTTTCCTTCCTGTATGATTTCTTTGGGATATAAGCCCAATAGAAATGTTGCTGGGTCAAAGGGTATGCACAGTGTGTTAACTTTTTGAGCATAGCTCCAAATTGCTCTCCAGAATGGCTGGATCCATTCACAGCTCCACCAACAAGGCATCAGTGTCCCAACCCTCCTACATCCCCTCCAACATTCATCATTAACTTTCCCTGTCATATTAGCCAATCTAACAGGTGTGTAGTGGGACCTCAGGGTTGTCTTAATTTGCATTTCTCTGATCAATAGTGATTTGGAGCACCTTTTCATATGACTACAAATAATTTTAATTTCATCCTCTGAAAATTGGCTGTTCATATCCGTTGACCATTTATCAATTGGAGAATGGCTTGAATCTTATAAATATGAGACAATTCTCTATATATCTTTATCAGAAGCCTTAAATGTAAACATGATTTCCCAATTTATTGCTTCCCTCCTAATCTTGACTACATTGGTTTTGTGTGTAAAAAACTTTTTAACTTAATATACTCAAAATTATCTATCTGGTGTTCAACTAAGAGTTCCAGTTCTTCTTTTGAAATAAATTGATTCCATTTCCATAGGTCTGAGAGGTAAACTATATTACGTTCCTCTAATTTACTTATAATATCACCCCTTATTTCCAGATCATGAACCCATTTATATCTTATCTTGGTATGTGGTGTTAGATGTGGGTCAAGACCTATTTTCTTCCACACTAGTTTCCAATTTTCCCAGCAGTTTTTGTCAAATAGTGAATACTTATCCCAGAAGCTGGGGTCTTTGGGTTTATCAAAGACTAAATTGCTACAGTTATAGCCTAGTTTGTCTTGTGAGTCTATCCTATTCCACTGATCGATTACTCTATTTCTAAGCCAGTACCAAATGGTTTTGATGACCACTGCTTTGTAATATAGTTTTAGATCTGGTACAGCAAGTCCACCATAATCAGCCTTTTTTCATTAATTCTCTTGAAACTCTTGACCTTTTGTTCTTCCAAATGAATTTTGCTATTATTTTTTCTATATCTGTAAGATAATTTCTTGGGAGTTTGATTGGTATGGCACTAAATAAATAAATTAGTTTGGGTAGTATTGTCATTTTTATTATATTCGCTCGGGCTATGAGCATTTTAAGTTTTTCCAATTGATTAGCTCTGATTTTATTTGTGTGGAAAGTGTTTTGTAGTTTAGTTCATATAGTTCCTGACTTTCCCTTGGCAGATAAATTCCCAAATATTTCATACTATCAACAATTATTTTGAATGGAATTTCTTTTTGTATCTCTTGCTGTTGAACTTTATTGGTAATATATAAAAATGCTGATGATTTATGTGGATTTATTTTGTATCCTGCAACTTTGCTAAAGTCGTAAATTGTTTCTAGTACTTTTTAGTTGAGTCTTTAGGGTTCTCTACATATATCATCATGTCATCTGAAAGAGTGATATTTTGGTTTCCTCATTACCTACTCTAATTCCTTTTTTCTCTTTTTCTTCTCTTACTGCCAAAGCTAACACTTCTAAGACAATATTTAATAATGATGACACTGGGCAGCCTTGTTTCACTCCTGATCTTATTGGGAATGATTCTAGTTTGACTCCATTACATATGATGCTTGCTGAAGGTTTTAAGTGCATACTACTAATCATTTTAAGGAAAAGCCCATTTATTCCTATACTCTGGAGTGTTTTTAATAGGAATGGATGCTGGATTTTATCAAAGGCTTTTTCTGCATCTATTTAGATTATCATATGGTTTTAATTAATTTGGTTATTAATTTAATTGATTATGCTATAGTTTTCCTAATATTGAACGAGCCCTGCATTCCTGGTATAGATCCTATTTAGTCATGGTGTATTATCCTGGGGATAACTTTCTGTAATCTCGCTGCTAAAATCTTATTTAAAATTTTTGCATCAATATTACTTAGGGAAATGGGTCTGTAGTTTTCTTTCTCAGTTTTCTCCCTAGCTGATTTAGCTATCAGCACCATAACTGTGTCATAGAAGGAAATTAGTAGTACAACTTCTTTCCCTATTTTTTCAAAGTTTACATAATATTGGGATTAATTGTTCTTTGAAAGTTTGGTAAAATTCACATGTAAATCCATCAGGCCCTGGAGATTTTTTTCTTAGGGAGTTGATTAATAGCTTGTTCTATTTCTTTTTACACAATGGGGCTATTTAAATAATGTATTTCCTCTTCTGTTAACCTTGGCAATCTATAGTTATTGTAGATATTCCTCCATTTCATTTACATTATCAAATTTATTGGCATAAATTTGGGCAAACAAACTCCTAATTATTTCTCTAATTTCCTCTTCATTGGAGGAAAGTTCTCCCTTATCATTTTTGAGACTAACAATTTGATTTTCCTCTTTCCTTTTTCTAATCAAATTAACTAAAGGCTTATCTATTTTGTTGGTTTTTTCATAAAACCAACTCTTAGTTTTGTTTATTAATTCAATAGTTTTCTTATTTTCAATTTTATTAACCTACCCTTTTATTTTCAAAATTTCCAATTTTCTATTTAATTGAGGGTTTTTAATTTGGTCTTTTTCTAGCTTTTTTTTAATTGTAAGCCCAGTCCATTGATCTTCTCTTTCTCTGTTTTATGCAAGTAAGCATCTAGAGATATAAAATGACCCCTTATAACCGCTTTAGCCGTGTCCCATAAATTTTGGTATGTTGTCTCATTATTGTCATTCTCTTGGTTGAAATTATCAATTGTGTCTATAATTTGCTCTTTCACCCATTCATTCTTCAGGATTAGATTATTTAATTTCCAATTAACTTGTGGTCTATTTTTTCCTGGCCTTATATTATATGTGAGTTTTATTGCATCATGATCTGAGAAGGATGCATTTACTATTTCTGCTTTTCTGCATTTGATTTTGAGGTTTTTATGCCCTAACACATGATCAATTTTTGTATAAGTTCCATGAACCCCAGAGAAAAAAAAATTACTCCCTTCTATCACCATTCAATTTCCTCCAGCGATTTATCATACCGAACTTTTCTAGCCTTTTGTTTACCTACCTAACTTCTTTCTTATTTTGTGATTTGATTTATTTAATTCTGAGAGAGCAAGGCTGAGATCCACCACGAGTATACTTTTACTGTCTATTTCTCCTTGTATCTCTGTTAGTTCCTCCTCTAGGAATTTGGATCCTATACCACTTGGTGCATATATGTTTAGTATTGATATTGCTTCATTGTCTATGGTACCCTTTAGTAAAAAATAGTTTCCTTCCTTCACTCTGTATGTATCTCTATGTTTTAGATGTATTTCTTGTAAATAACATATTGTAGGATTCTGGCTTTTAATCCAGTCTGCTACCAATTCCGTTTTATGGGAGAGTTCATCCCATTCACATTCACAGTTAAGATAACTATATCTATTCCCTGCCATCTTATTTACCCAAAGTTATGATTTTCTCTTCCCTTTCCCCTCTCTCCCTTCCCCCCTATCCAGTACTTTATTTTTGATGATGACCTCCCATCAATAATCCTCCCCCCTTTAGAATCTCTCCCTCCCCTTATACCTTTCCCCTCATCATTCTATTAGTTTATCCCTTTCCTTTCCTCCTTTCCCTCCCACCTTCCCACAAGGAGGGTCAGGATTTTCTTTTTTCATTTTTTTGTTTTTGTTTGACTGATTCTTCAAGTGTTATTGAGTCATTTACTTCTATTTGTTCATTTTTAATTTTTCAAGTTTTATTTCCTTCAGTTATCTTTTTTAGCTCCTTTTGTAGCTGGCCAATTGAATTTCTTCATTCAATGCATTCTTTTTCCATTTTTCCAATTTTATTTTTCAGTGAATTGTTGTCTTTTTCCAATTCACAAATTTTGTTTTCCAGTGAATTGATGATTTTTTCCAATTCACCATTTTTATTTTCCAGTGAATTAGTGATTTTTTTCCAATTCACCAATTTTGTTTTTCAGTGAATTGTTTTCTTTTTCAAATTCACCAGTCCTGTTTTCCAGTTTTTGACATCTCTGTCGCCCTGATCTCAATTTATTTCCCCATTCTTCTTCTATTTCTCTTTTAAGATTCTTTATGCAATCTTCCAGGTAAGCCTTCTGAAAGGGAGACCAGCTTAAGTCCGCCTTTGTGACTTCATGTGGGATTGTTTTTAGAATCTCAGGATCTGGGCACTTCTCCATTTTCTCTCCATAAAAGATGTCTATGGTGAGAGCTCTCTTCTGCTTCTTACTCATAGGGCAGTTTGCCGAGTTGACTTTCGGTCTAAGGGTGGTCGGGATAGATCTGCACTAGGAACACGTTTTCAGCAGCTCTCAGTTCACCCTTTACCAAAGGTAGATCTGCCAGAGCATCTGCCCACAAGCAGAGCAACGTGGCCCAGGCGTCTCCCAGGGGGTTCCTGGGTGCCTAAAATCCGCCTCTGTCACAGGCCGACATCGGCCCTGAGCACACTGGTGTCTGATCCCGACAAGTGGCCAATTCCCCTGTGACTAACCTCTGGAGTTTTTTCAGAGTAGATTGTTGATAGAAGTGTGATGTAGTCCAAGTGTTTGGTGGAGCCCTCACTGCCAAACCAGTTCAGAGGTTCAATTTTTCTGGATCCGAGGGAAGGTCTCAGGAGCTCACAGAGAACGTTGTCTGCATTTTGCCATCTTGGCTCCGCCCTTCGAAACTCCTAATTATTACTCTAATTTCCTCTTCATTGGAGGAAAGTTCTCCCTTATCATTTCTGAGACTAACAATTTAAATTTCCTCTTTCCTTTTTTCTAATCAAATTAACTAAAGGCTTATCTACTTTGTTGTTTTTTTCATAAAACCAACTCTTAGTTTTATTTATTAATTCTATAGTTTTCTTATTTTCAATTTTATTAATCTACCCTTTTATTTTCAGAATTTCCAATTTGGTATTTAATTGAGGGTTTTTAATTTGGTCTTCTTCTAGCTTTTTTTAATTGTAGGCCCAGTCCATTGATCTTCTCTTTCTCTGTTTTATGCAAGTAAGCATCTAGAAATATAAAATAACCCCTTACAACCACTTTAGCCGTGTCCCACAAATTTTGGTATGTTGTCTCATTATTGTCAGTCTCTTGGATTAAATTATCGATTGTGTCTATAATTTGCTCTTTCACCATTCATTCTTCAGGATTAGATTATTTAATTTCCAATTAACTTGTGGTCTATTTTCTCCTGGCCTTATATTACATGTGAGTTTTATTGCATCATGATCTGAGAAGGATGCATTTACTAGTTCTGCTTTTCTGCATTTGATTTTGAGGTTTTTATGCCCTAACACATGATCAATTTTTGTATAAGTTCCATGAACCCCTGAGAAAAAAAATTTTACTCCTTTCTATCACCATTCAATTTCCTCCAGAGATCTATCATACCTAACTTTTCTAGCCTTTTGTTTACCTCCCTAACTTCTTTCTTATTTATTTTGTGATTTGATTCATTTAATTCTGAGAGATCAAGGTTGAAATCCCCCACTAGTATACTTTTACTGTATATTTCTCCTTGCATCTCTGTTAGTTCCTCTTCTAGGAATATGGATGCTATACAATTTGGTGCATATATTTTTAGTATTGGTACCGCTTCATTGTCTATGGTACCCTTTAGTAAAATATAGTTTCATTCTTTATCTCTTTTAATTAGATCTATTTTTGTTTTTAGTTGATCTGAGATAAGGATTACGACCTTTGCCTTTCTTTGTTCACCTGAAGCATAGAAGATTCTACTCCAGCCCTTTACCTTCATTCTGTATGTATCTCTATGTTTTAGATGTGTTTCTTGTAAACAACATATTGTAGCACTCTGGTTTTTAGTCCAGTCTGCTACCCACTTCCATTTTTTGTGAGTGTTCATCCCATTCACATTCACAGTTAATATAACTATATCTGTATTCCCTGCCACCTTATTTACTCAGATTTATGATTTTCTCTTCCCTTTCTGCTCTCTCTCTTCCCCCCTCCCCAGTACTTTATTTTTGATGACCACCTCCCTCCAACAGTCCTCCCCCTTTTAAAAGCCCTTCCTCTCCTTTACACCTTTCCCCTAATCCTTCTATTAGTCTATCCCTTTCCTTTCCTCCTTTCCCCGCCACCTACCCACAAGGAGGTTCAGGCCTTTCTTTGAAGCCAAATGTGTCTGATATACTCTCTTAGAGCCCAATCTAATGAGATTAAGGTTTACACAATACTCATCCCCCTTCCTTCTTTCCCTCCATTATACTAGATATTCTATGTGTCTTTATGATATTTTGCATTATTTTACCTCCATTATTTTTACTTTATTTTGCCTCCTTTCCCCTTTTTTCATTATGAAATCCCTTCCACCTCTTTCTTTTTCATTATTATCAAAGTAAAATCGAATTATACCCCCATTCTTTAAGGATACCCATAGTAGATATATAGTTCTCAAGAGTGATTTCCTTTTTACCTTTTTATGCTTCTCTTGACTTTGGTGTTTTGAGGTCAAATAACTTATTTTTGGCTTTAATCCAAATTCTTTTGCCTTTTGGAATATCTGATTCCAGGCCCTTCAATCCTTTAATGTGGAAGCTGACAGTTCTTTTGTAATTCTCATTACAGTTCCTCGGTATTTGAACTGTTTCTTTCTAGCTGCTTGCAATATCCTTTCTTTGGTGCTATAGTCCTGAAATTTGGCCACGATATTCCTTGGGGTTTTAATTTTGGAGTCTCTTTCAGGAGGTGATCGGTGAATTCTTTCAATGCCAATTTTGCCTTCTGATTCTAAAACATCAGGGTAATTCTCTTTCATGATTTCCTGGAAGATAGTATCAAGGTTCTTTTTTTCATCGTGGCTTTCAGGGAGTCCGATAATCCTTAGATTGTCTCTCCTGGATCTGTTTTCCAAGTCAGTTGTTTTTCCTAGGAGACATTTCATATTTTCTTCTATTTTTTTTTCTTTTTTTTGTTTGACTGATTCTTGAAGTCTTATTGAGTCATTTACTTCTATTTGTTCAATTTTAATTTTTAAAGTATTATTTCCTTCAGTTATCATTTTTAGCTTCTTTTTGTAGTTGGCGAATTGAATTTTTTTGGTTCAATGCATTCTTTTTCCATTTTGCCCATTTTATTTTCCAGTGAATTGATGATTTTTTCCAATTCACCATTTTAATTTTCCAGTGAATTGGTGATTTTTTCCAATTCACCAAATTTGTTTTTCAGTGAATTGTTGTTATCTTTTTCCAATTCACCAGTCTTTTTTTCCCAATATTTCACATCTCTGTTCCAGGGCATTATTTTCTTCTTGCACTGATCTCAATACATTTCCCCATTTTTCTTCTAGCTCTCTTTTGAGATTCTTTTGTTTTGTTTTGTTTTGTTTTATTAAAAGATTTTCATTTAAAAAACATATGAGGGATTTTTCTACATTGACCATTGCAAAAAACTTTTTTTCCCAAGCTTTTCCCCTCCTTCCCCGCACCCCCACCCCTAGAGATCAGGTAATCTAATACATGCTAAATATGATAAATTATATGACAAATCCAATATAAAAATACAGATCTATACAGTTATCTTACTGCACAAGAAAGATCAGATCTAGAAAGAGAGAAGAAAAAAAAACAACCTAAGAAGGAAAACAAAATGCATGGAAATATTCAAAGAAAGCATTAAAATGCTATGTTGTAGTCCACACTCAGTTCCCACAGGCCTCTCTCTGGCTGTGTATAATGATCTCCTGGTTCTGCTGATTTCACTCAGCATCAGTTCATGCAAGTCTCTCCAGGCCTCTCTAAAATCATCCTGCTGTTTGTTTCTTACAGAACAATAATATTCCATAACATTCATATACCATAATTTATTCAGCCACTCTCCAATTGATGGGCATCCTTTCAATTTCCAGTTTCTTGCCATTACACAAAGGGCTTCCACAAAAATTTTTGAACATGTGGGTCCCTTTCCCTCTTTTAAAATCTCTTTGGGATATAGACCCAGTAGAAACAATGTTGAGTCAAATGGTATGCACAGATTGAAACCTTTTTGAGCATAGTTACAAATTGCTCTCCTGAATCGTTGGATCCGTTCACAGTTCCATCAACAATGTATCAGTGTCCCAATTTTCCAACATCCCCTCCAACAGTTATCATCATTTCCTGTCATTTAAGCCAATCTGACAAGTGTGTAGTGGTATCTCAGAGTTGTCTTAATTTGCATTTCTCTAATCAATAGTGATCTGGAGCACCTTTCATGTTACTAGATATAGTTTCAATTATCTCCGTCTGAAAATTGTCTGTTCATATCTTTTGACCATTTATCAATTGGAGAATGGCTTGAATTCTTATATATTTGAGTCAATTCTCTACATATTTTAGAAATGAGGCCTTAATCAGTACCTATGAATGTAAAAATATTTTCCCAGTTTACTGCTACCCTTCTAATCTTGTCTGCATTCATTTGGTTTGTACAAAAACTTTTTAACTTGATATAGTCAAACCTATTTATTTTGTGATTAATAATGACCTCTAGTTCTTCTTTGGTCTCAAATTCCTTCCCCCTCCACAGGCCTGAGAGGTAAAACATCCTACATTATTCTACTTCATTTATGGTATCATTCTTTATGCCTAGACCATGAATCCATTTTGACCCTATCTTGGTATATGGTGTTAGGTGTGGGTCAATGCCTAATTTCTTCCATACTAGTTTCCAATTATCCCAGCAGTTTTTGTCAAATAGTGAGTTTTTATCCCCAAAACTGTGGGTTTTAGGTTTATCAAACACTAGATTACTACTGTCATTGAGTATTTTGTCCTGTGAACCTAACCTAATCCACTGATCCACTACTCTTTTTCTTATCCAATACCAAATGGTTTTGGTGACCACTGCTTTATAATATAGTTGTAGATGTGGTACAGCTAGGCCACCCTCATTTGCATTTTTTTCATTAATTCCCTTGAAATTCTTGACCTTTTGTTTTTCCAGATGAATTTTGTTGTTATTTTTTCTAGGTCAGTTAAATAATCTCTTGGGAGTTTGATTGGTATAGCACTAAATAGATAGATTAGTTTAGATAGTATTGCCATCTTTATGATATTCACTCAACCTATCCAAGAGCACTTGATGTTTTTCCAATTGTTAAGATCTGACTTTATTTGTGTGGAGAGTGTTTTGTAGTTTTGCTCATATAGATCCTGACTTTCCCTTGGCAGATATATTCCCAAATATTTTATACTATCGATAGTTATTTTGAATGGAATTTCTCTTTGTATCTCTTGCTGTTGCATTTTGTTGGTGATGTATAAAAATGCTGATGATTTATGTGGATTTATTTTGTATCCTGCAAATTTGCTAAAGTTGTGGATTAATTCTAACAGTTTTTTAGTTGATTCTCTAGGGTTCTCTAAGTAGACCATCATATCATCTGCATTTAAAGTGATATTTTGGTTTCCTCATGACCTGCTCTAATGCCTTTAAACTCTTTTTCTTGTCTTATTGCCAAGGCTAGCATTTCTAGTACAATATTGAACAGTAATGGTGATAGTGGGCAACCTTGTTTCACCCCTGATCTTATTGGGAATGGTTCCAGTTTATCACCATTACATATGATGCTAGCTGATGGTTTTAAATAGATGCTACTGACTATTTTCAGGAAAAGGACAGAAGATGGCGGAGATCAGACAGGAGTCTCGATAACCTCCTTTAACCTTCCCTCAAACCAACAACATATGAAGCCTCTAGACTGATTTTGAAGCAAAAAATCCACAATCTCTGGAGGACAACACGATTCTAGAAGAAGATACTCTGGAAGAACTTCAAACAGGTCTGTTTTGGGGACGGAGCAAAGATTGCGGAGTGAAAAGGTGACTCTCTGCATCCTGCTCCGATATTCTCTCAAATCAACAATAAAATAATCCTCTGAACTGATCTTCAAGTCAACGAATTCACAGATATTTGGACACTGCTTGCTGATATCTCTGAAGAACTTCACATCAGGTTTATCTAATTCGGACACAGAGATAAACAGAGGACTCTGGTGTAGGCCGGAAGTGAGGGTGGGACTCAAGCTCAGCTCATCCTGGCAGAAATTCCAAACTCCAAACACCTGGAGTTTATCTGAGGCACTCAGGACACTCTGCCCTGATTGGGGGCAGGTGTTCTGGCAGACTTGCCTTGTTTAAGGAGTAATTTGGAGTTAGTCCTAGCAACCACTGGCCCAACACCTTAAGTTAATTCGCTGAGGTGCCCCAGGGCAAAGATCTTCAGCCACCGTTTCAGCCGCCGTTTTTTTTTCCCCAACTTAAAGATATCCATGCTGTCTAAAAAAAAAAAATGAAGAAGCAAAAGAGAGCTCTCACTATAGACAGCTTTTATTGAGAAAAAGAAGGGATGATCCCAGATCCTGAGGTTCCTTTACACAAAATTCCAGAAGAAGGTATTAAGGACCTTCACTGGTAACTTTTTCAAAAGGCCTTTCTGGAAGATTGCATAAAGAACCTCAAAAGAGGGCTGGAGGATAAATGGGAAAGTAAACTGAAATCAGTGCAAGAAGGATATGATGCCCTGCAAAAGAGAAATGAAAAAGAGACAAATTTATTGAAAAATAAAATTAGTAGAAATAGACAGCCAAACTATACTAGTGAGGGATCTCAACCTTGCTCTCTCAGAATTAGATAAATCAAACCACAAAATAAACAAGAAAGAAACTAGTGAGAAAAACCAATTGTTAGAAAAGTTAGGTATGATAGATCTATGAAGAAAGTTGAATGGAGACAGTAGTGAGTTTACTTTTTTCTCAGCAGTCCATGGAACCTATACAAAAATTGACTATGTGTTAGGGCATAAAAACCTCAAAATCAAATGCAGAAAGGCAGAAATAGTAAATGCATCCTTTTCAGATAATGATGCAATAAAAATCACATGCAATATAAGGCCAGGAGAAAATAAACCAAAAGTTAATTGGAAATTAAATAATGTAATACTGAATAATGAATGGGTGAAAAAGCAAATCATAGACACAATCAATAATTTCATCCAGGAGAATGACAATAAGGAGACAACATACCAAAATTTGTGGGATACAGCCAAAGTGGTTATAAGGGGCAATTTTATATCTCTAGATGCTTACTTGCATAAAATAGAAAAAGAAAACATCAATGAATTGGGCTTATTATTAAAAAAAAAACTAGAAAAAGTACAAATTAAAAACCCTCAATTAAATAACAAATTGGAAATTCTAAAAATAAAAGTAGCAATTAATAAAATTGAAAATAAGAAAACTATTGAATTAATAAATAAAACAAAGAGTTGGTTCTATAAATAAACCAACAAAATAGATAAGCCTTTAGTTAATTTGATAAGAAAAAGGAAAGAGGAAAATCAAATTGTAAGTTTCAAGAATGTTAAGGGAGAACTTTCCTCCAATGAAGAGGAAATTAGAGCTATAATTAGGAGTTACTTTGCCCAACTTTATGCCAGTAAGTTTGATAATCTAAATGAAATGGAGGAATATCTACAAAAATATAGATTGCCCAGATTAACAGAAGAGGATATAAATTATTTAAATAGACCCATATTAGAAAAAGAAATAGAACAAGGTATTAACAATCTCCCTAAGAAAAAATCTCCAGGACCAGGTGGATTTACATGTGAATTCTATCAAACATTCAAAGAACAAATAATTCCAATATTACAAAAACTATTTGAGAAAATAGGGACAGAATGTATACTGCCAAAATCCTTCTATGAGATCGATATGGTGCTGATAGCTAAACTGGGTAGGGTGAAAACAGAGAGAGAAAACTATAAACTAATTTCCCTAATGAAGATTGATACAAAACTTTTAAATAAGATATTAGCAATTAGATTACAGAAAGTCATCCCCAGGTTAGTACACTGTGACGAAGTAGGATTTACACCAGGGATGCAGGGCTGGTTCAATATTAGGAAAACTATCAGCGTAATTAATTATATTAATAACCAAACTAACAAAAACCATATGATTATCTCAATAGATGCAGCAAAAGCATTTGATAAAATCCAACACCCTTTCCTATTAAAAACACTAGAGAGCTTAGGAATAAAAGGGCTTTTCTTAAAATGATGAGTAGCATCTATTTAAAACCATCAGCAAGCATCATATGTAATGGAGACAAACTAAAACCATTCCCAATAAGATCAGGAGTGAAACAAGGCTGCCCACTGTCACCATTACTATTTAATATTGTATTAGAAATGTTAGCTTTAGCAATAAGTGAAGAAAAAGAGATAAAAGGAATCAGAGTAGGTAATGAAGAAACCAAATAAACACTCTTTGCAGATGATATGATGATATACTTAGAGAACCCAAGAGACTCAACTAAAAAACTACTAGAAATAATTCACAACTTTAGCAAAGTGGCAGGATTCAAAATTAATCCACATATATCATCAGCATTTTTATATATTACCAACAAAGTTCAGCAGCAATAGATATAAAAGGAAATTCCATTCCAAATAGCAGATGATATGATGAAATATTTGGGAATCTATCTGCCAAGGAAAAGTCAGAAACTATATGACTAAACCACAAAATACTTTCCAAACAAATAAAATCAGACGTAATCAATTGGAAAAATACTAAGTGCTCATGGGTAGTCAGAGCGAAGATAATAAAAATGACAATACTACCCAAACTAATCTACTTTTTTAGTGCCATACCAATCAAACTCCCAAGAAATTATTTTACAGATCTAGAAAAAATAGTAGCAAAGTTCATTTGGAAGAACAAAAGGTCCAGGATTTCAAGGGGATTAATGAAAAAAAAGTCGGATGAAGGTGGCCTTGCTGTACCAGATCTAAAACTATATTATAAAGTAGCGGTCATCAAAACCGTTTGGTACTGGCTAAGAAATAGAGCAGTTGATCAGTGGCACAGGATAGATTATTAGGACAATCTAGGCAATAAACTTAACAATCTAGTGTTCGATAAACCCAAAGACCCCAGCTTTTGGGATAAATGCTCACTATTCGGCAAAAACTGCTGGGAAAATTGGAAACTAATATGTAAGAAATTAGGGCTTGACCCATACCTAACACCATATACCAAGATAAGATCTAAATGGGTTCATGATCTAGATATAAAGAGGGACTTTGTAAGCAAGTTAGAGGAAGGTGATATAGTTTATCTCATTGACCTGTGAAGATGGAATAAATTTATGTCCAAAGAACACCTGGAACTCCTAATTGAACACCAGATAGATAATTTTGATTATATTAAGTTAAAAAGTTTCTGTACAAACAAAACAAATGCAGACAAGATTAGGAGGGAAGCATCAAATTGGTAAATTATCTTTACATTTAATGGTTCTGATAAATGCCTCATTTCTAAATTATATACAGAATTGTCTCATATATATAAGAATTCAAGCCACTCTTTAATAGATAAGTGGTCAAGGGATATGAATAGAAAATTTTCAGATGCTGAAATTAAAACCATCTCTAGTCATATGAAAAGTTGCTCCCAATCACTATTGACCAGAGAAATGCAAATTAAGACAACTCTGAGGTACCACTACACACCTGTCAGATTGGCTAAAATGACAGGAAAAGATAACAATGAATGTTGGAGGGGATGTGGGAAAACTGGGACACTAATACATTGTTGGTGGAACTGTGAACGGATCCAACCATTCTGGAGAGCAATTTGGAGCTATGCTCAAAAAGTTGTCAAACTGTGCATACCCTTTGACCCAGCAGTGGTTCTACTGGGCCTATATCCCAAAGAGATCTTAGAGGAGGGAAAGGGACCCTCATGTGCAAGAATGTTTGTGGCAGCCCTTTTTGTAGTGGCAAGAAACTGGAAAGTGAATGGATGCCCATCAATTGGAGAGTGGCTGAATAAATTATGGTATATGAATGTTATAGAATATTATTGCTCTGTAAGAAACGACTAGGAGGACGATTTCAGACAGACTTGGAGGGACTTGCATGAACTGATGCTGAGTGAAACAAGCAGAACCAGGAGATCATCATTCACGGCAACAACAATACTATATGATGATCAGTTGTGATGGACATGGCTCTCTGCAACAAAGAATCGTCTCAAACCAGTTCCAATTGTTCACTGAAGAAAACCATATACACCCAGAGAGAGGGATATGAAATATGGAACAGAACGTAACATTTTCATGCTCTTTATTGACATTAGCTTGCATTGTGTTGCCTTTCTCTGATTCTTTTTTTTCTTGTAAATAGGATTTTTCTTGCATAACTTCTCAAGCATTTCAACATTATTAACATGTAGTGGACTTCCCGCCATCTAGGGGAGGGGAGGGGACTGGCGGTCAAATTTGTAATGGAAAGCTTTGTAAAGATCAATGCTGGGGAACTACCCATACATATGTTATACAAATAAAAAAGCTTTAATAAAAAAAAGAATAAATCACACACACACACACACACACACACACACACACACACACACACAAAACAGGTCTGTTTTAATTGGGCAGGGGTGTGGTCTGCTGAACCCAGACTGCAGCACAGGGAGACCAGGGCAGGGAGCTGGAACAGGATTCAGAACAGGAGTGGGAGCATTGTGCTTTTCACACACCTGGGAGTCTTTTGCTGGCCTCTAGGGCCAATTTGTCCTGATTGTGGGCAGGTGGTTTGGAGGGTCTGCTTTTTGTGGGGGGTGAATTGTGAACCACTGAACCCCTGAAGAGCATCTGTCCTAGATGCAATTACACAGCACCCTAGAGTGATCAATCAATCAGCAGGACTGATCAGCACCTGAAATAATTCAATCAGCAGAACTGCCCAGCACCTGACATAATTCAATCAGCAGAACTGCCCAGTACCTGAAATAACTCAATCAGCAGAACTGCCCCAGGGCAAATTAAAGCAGCTCTCCCATCTTTGCCTTAAACAGACCTCATACCTTTAAAAAATGAATAAAAAACCAAAAAGAGCTCTCACCATAGACAACTTTTATGGAGAGAGGGAAGAACAGACCTCAAAACCTGAGGCACCTAAAGGTAAAGCAACTCCAACCATTCTGGAGAGCAATTTGGAGCTATGCTCAAAAAGTTAACAAACTATGCATACCCTTTGACCCAGCAGTGTTTCTATTGGGCTTATATCCCAAAGAAATCATAAAAGAAGGAAAGGGCCCTACATGTGCAAAAATGTTTTTGGAAGCTCTTTTTGTAGTGGCTAGAAACTAGAAACTGAATGGATGCCCATCAATTGGAGAGTGGCTGAATAAATTATGGTACATGAATGTTATGGAATATTATTGCTCTGTAAGAAATGACCAGCAGGACAATT
This sequence comes from Myrmecobius fasciatus, assembly GCA_023553655.1. Taxonomy (NCBI): domain Eukaryota; kingdom Metazoa; phylum Chordata; class Mammalia; order Dasyuromorphia; family Myrmecobiidae; genus Myrmecobius; species Myrmecobius fasciatus. The sequence continues at coordinate 42,884 of JAJPUD010008519.1, read as the reverse complement.
TCAGAGAGGCCTGGAGAGACTTGCATGAACTGATGCTCAGTGAAGTGAGCAGAACCAGGAGATCATTATTCATGGCAGCAACAAAACTATATGAGGATCAGTTCTAATGGTCATGACTCTCTTCAACAATGAAATGCTTCAAACCAGTAACAATTGTTAAGTGAAGAGAGCCATATACACCCAGAGAGAGGGTTGTGAAATGTGGACCACAACATAACATTTTCATGTTCTCTATTGAGGTTTGCTTGCATTGTATTTCCTTTATCAGATTACTTTTTTCTTGTAGATAAGATTTCTCCTGCACAAAAAATGATGCAGTAACTACACATATATTCGATTTCTTAAGTATTCGAACATAATTATCATGTAGTGGATATCCTGCCATCTAGGGGAGGGGTGGGGAGTAGGGGGGAAAAATTTGGACAGAAAGCTTTGTAAGGGTTAATGTTTAGGAATTACCCATACATATGTTTTGCAAATAAAAAGTATTAATAAATTAAAAAGGTAAAGCAACTCCAGAAAAAGCCCCAAAGAAATACATAAACTGGTCTCCTTGTCACAAGGCTTTCTTTGAAGATTGCATAAAAAATCTTAAAAGAGAGTTAGAAGAAACATGGGGAAAGGAAATGAGATCACTGAAAAATAAAATAGAAAAAAATGGAAAAAGAATGCAATGAACAAAAAAACGTAATTGGTCAATTGCAAAAGAACTAAAAACAGTAACTGAAGAAAATAAGACATTAAAAATTAGAATCGAACAATTGGAAATGAATGACTCATCAAGACTTCAAGAATCAATCAAGCAAAAAGAAAAATAAATGAAAAGGTAGAGAAAAACATGTAATATCTCCTAGGAAAAACAACTGACCTGGAAAATATATCTAGGAGAGACAATCTAAGGATTATAGGGCTTCCTGAAAGCCATGATGAAAAAAAAGAACCTAGACACTATCTTCCAGGAAATCATAAAAGAAACCTGCCCTGCTATTTTAGACCCAGAAGGCAAAATACTTATTGAAACAATCCAACGATCACCTCCTGAAAAAACCCAAAAATTAAGTCCCCCAGAAATATCGTGGCTGAATTCCAGAACTATCATACCAAGGAAAAGATATTACGAGAAGCCAGAAAGAAACAATTGAAATATCAGGGAGCCACAATTAGGATCACACAGGACCTAGCAGCTTCTACTTTGAAGAATCGAAGGACCTGGAATCAGATATTCGGAAGGGCAAAGGAACTAGGATTACAGCAAAGAATAAGTTACCCAGCTAGAATGAGCATTATCTTCCAGGGAAGAAGATGGTCATTCAATGATATAGAAGAATTTCACCTATTTCTACTGAAAAGACCAGAACTGAACAAAAAATTTGATCTACAAACACAGAACACAAGAGAAACATAAAAAGGTAACAAAAAAAAAAACTCTTGAGAACTATATTTATGTTATAGATACTTATGGAATGAGGGTTGATTTTATGAATCTATTATTCCATTATGATTATTATGATACGATTATTGTGATTTTATGATTATTATGATATGATAAACTGAAAAAGAAATTAGAGATAGAAAAGGGATAACACCAGAAGAAGACGAAAAGGAGGTAAAATAAGGGAAATTACATCACATGTAGAGGCAAAGAAAACCTACAATGATTGAGGGGAAAAAAGGAGGGGAATGAGAATTTGGTTAATCTCCATCTCATCAGATTTGGCTCTGAGGGAATAATAGATGTACTTATAAGGAAACAGGAGGAAAAGGGGGGGGAGGGTTGGGTGGGGCTCTAAAGAGGAAGGATTGTTTGAGGGAAGTGGTTATCAAAAGTAAAATAGTAGGAAGAAGGGAAAGGGGATAAGAAAGAGAAAAGCATAAGCTAGGGTAAATAAGATGGCAGGAAATACAGAATTAGTTATTTTAACTGTGAATGTGAATGGAATGAACTCTCCCATAAAGCGGAAGCTGATAGCAGACTGAATTAAAAACCAGAATCCAACAATATGTTGTCTACAAGAAAAATATCTAAAACATAGAGATACATACAGGATAAAGGTAAAAGCCTGGAGCAGAATCTATTATGCTTCAGGTGAACAAAAAAAGCAGGAGTAGCAATCCTGATCTCAGACCAAGTAAAAGCAAAGATAGACTGAATTAAAAGTGACAAAGAAGGAAATTATAACTTCCTAAAGGGTACCATAGACAATGAAGCAATATCAATACTAAACATATATGCACCAAGTGGTATAGCATGGAAATTCCTAGAGGAAAAGTTCAGAGAGATGCAAGAAGAAATAGACAGCAAAACTATAATACTGGGGATCTCAACCTCCCTCTGTCAGAACTAGATAAATCAAACCACAAAATAAATAAGAAAGAAGTTAACGAGGTAAACAAAATGTTAGAAAAGTTAGGTATGATAGATCTTTGGAGGAAATTAAATGGAGACAGAAAGGAGTTTACTTTTTTCTTAGCAGTCCATGGAACTTATACAAAAATTGACCATGTGTTAGGACACAAAAACCTCAAAATCAAATGCAGAAAGGCAGAAATAATAAATGTAATTTTTTTTCAGATCATGACAGAATAAAAATCACATGCAATATAATGCCAGGAGTAAATAAACCAAAAACCAATTGGAAACTAAATAATTTTATCCTAAAGAATGAATGGGTGAAACAGCAAATTACAGACACAATTACTAATTTCTTCCAAGAGAATGATAATAATGAGACAACATACCAAAATTTGTGGGATACAGCCAAGGCAGAAATAAGGGGAAATTTTATATCTCTAGATGCTTATTTGCATAAAATAGAGAAAGGGAAAATCAATGAAATGGGCTTGCAACTAAAAAGGCTAAAGAAAGACCAAATTAAAACCCCCCAATCAAATACCAAACTTGAAATCCTAAAAATAAAAGGAGAGATTAATAAAATTGAAAGTAAAAAAACTATTCAATTAATAAATAAAACTAAAAATTAGTTTTATGAAAAAAACAACAAAATAGATAAACCTCTAGTTAATTTAATTAGAAAAAGGAAAGAGGAAAATCAAATTGTTAGTCTCAAAAATGAAAAGGGAGAACTTTCCACCAATGAAGAGGAAATTAGAGCAATAATCAGGAGTTACTTTGCCCAACTTTATGCCAATAAATTTGATAACCTAAGTGAAGTGAAGCAATATCTATAAAAATATAGATTGCCCAGATTAACAGAAGAGGAAATAAATTAGTTAAATTGTCCCATTTTAGAAAAAGAAATAGAACAAGTCATTAATCAACTCCCTAATTTAAATCCCCAGGACCAGATGGATTTACATGTGAATTCTGCCAAACATTTAAAGAATAATTAACTCCAATATTATATAAACTATTTGAAAAAATAGGGAATGAAGGACTCCTACCAAACTCCTTTTATGATACAGACATTCTACTGATACATAAACCAGGTAAAACAATAACAAAGAAAGAAAATTATAGACCAATCTTCCTAATGAATATTGATGCAAAAATCTTAAATAAAATATTAGCAAAGAGATTACAGAAAATCATCCCCAGAATAATATACCATGACCAAGTAGGATTTATACCAGGAATGAAGGCATGGTTCAATATTAGGAAAACTATTAACATAATTGACTATATCAATAACCAAATTAACAAAAAAAAATATGATAATCTCAATAGATGCAGAAAAAGCTTTTGATAAAATCCAACATCCATTCCTATTAAAAACACTTGTGAGTATAGGAATTAATGGACTTTTTCTTTTGAGATTCTTTATGCAATCTTCCAGGAAAGCCTTCTGAAAAGGGGACCAGCTCATGTCCGCCTTTGTGGCTTCATCTGGGATTGTTTTCAGAATCTCAGGATCTGGGGACTGCCCTACTTTCTCTCCATAGAAGCTGTCTATGGTGAGAGCTCTCTTCTGCTTCTTGCTCATGTTTTTGAGCTGAGGAACAAGCTCCAGACCAGTAGTCCTTTCAATTTCTCCTGGGACAGTTTGCCGAGTTGACTTCCGGTACGGGGCTGTTCGGCTAGTTCCACACTAGGACCACACTTTCAGCTGCTCTCAATCCATCCTTTACTAAAGGCAGATCTGTCAAAGCACCTGCCTGCAAGCAGAGCAAAGTGGCCCAGGTGTCTCCAGGGACTTCCTGGTTGCCTAATATCTGCCACTCTGTTGCAGCCCCAACTTCCGCCTGGGCTGCACACTGTCATCTGATCGGGGCCAGCTGTCGATTTTCCTGAGACTGACCTTCTCCAGAGTTTTTTCAAAGTAGATTTTTGATAGAAATTTGTTGTAGTCCAAGTGTTTGGTGGAGCCCTCACTCCAGAACCACTTCGGAGGCTCAATTTTTCTGGGTTTGAGGGAAGGTCTCAGGAGCTCATAGAGAATGTTGTCCTCATTTTGCCATCTTGTCTCCGCCCCAAAGAAAGAAAATCTTACAAAAATATTTTCTTTCATGTTTTTTCAGGAATTGTAGGTAAATTTATTTCCAAGTTATGTTTTTCAATGAGCCTTTTCTGGGATATGCTTTGTATTCCTTCTCTTTTATATTTTCATCATCAGCATCGCTATAATCATAATATCTCTTTATAATACTGTTTTTGTTTTTGTTTTTGCTTTTATTTTCCACTCTTACTGACTTCACACTTCATGTTAGGGCTGAGCTCTTTATATTGTTGAAGGGAATGTCTGAACTGGTTCTTGTAATTATAAAGTGTTATGCTCTTTCAAAACCTCACAGAAAACTTAAACTGAAGATCAACAAAGTTTCAATGTTCCCAAAGTAGTCTTCCCAAGGTCAAAATCTGATCATTGCCTTGTTGGTATAAGCACTTCAACTTTCTGAAATGGGTTTATGTTTGACACTTTGAGTTCATCAGTTAAGGATTTCCTCTTACCTCAGTCACACTGTCAACCAATGGGGAAACTCTGCTAGTTGATAGCAACTTACAAACTTTCGTTTGTCCTAGGATGCTTGCCCTGGTTATCCTTATGTGGAATTGAGAGTGAAATTAAAATTTAAACTGAAAGTATGTGCTCTTTTTTGAGTTTAAATAATGCATCTTTTGATTTTTTCTGAAATTATTCTTTTTTTAGTACACATGTTAGAGGCCATAACAACCTTCATCTTAGAATTCTACTTTTAAGTGCAAATGCCTTGCTCAGACTGCTTTAATCTGTGATTACTGGATAGTGTGATTACTGGATTTGGCACTTGTTTTACATCTTACACAGATACTGTTTCCTTTATTCTATATCTTGGACAGCTTACATTAGTAAATACAAGATAGTCTCTCCTTGTATTATAACATTCAGGTAGCAGTATCCAGACCAAACATAGTCAACCATTATCTAAAGACTTCGCTGGGAAGTTCCCTTATGCCAAGCTTGCTTGGGGAAATGATTAACTGTTTTTGTTGTTGTTAAATTGATTTCCCCATTTGAATGCATCTACTTCTGTTTGGAGGACCTTTGGGAGAGACCTTGCTATACTTCTTTTTGCAACATTTCCAGCTTGACCATCTCTTTCTCCTAAAAGTGGTGTCATAAAATTTCTTTTATTGAAAAGAAAAAAATTATTTCTTTGTAGGCATCTTCTCGATCCCATTTAAAAGTTACAAAATTCTATAAAGAATGTAGCAGTCTACATTTCCATTTCCAGATTGTTTCTAAATATAACATGAAAACAGTTTCTTCCAGTTTTTGTAAATCATCTTTATTTTATTTTATTTTATTTTTTGCTTTTTGTTGAGGCAATTGGGGTTAAGTGACTTGCCCAGGGTCACACAGATAGGAAGTGTGTGAGACCAGATTTGAACTCAGGTCCTCCTGACTTCAGAGCTAGTGCTCTATCCACTACGCCACCTAGCTGCCCCATAAATCATCTTTATTAAATACATGTTCATTCCTTAGAAAATTGTTACTTCATGAAATAACAGTTGATAGTCTTCACAAATGTGAAGTTTCTTTTTACTTTTTCCCCTTCTGTTGTTTCTCACCATTTTATTTCATAACCTTCACAGGATAGAATTAACACACAGTACATGAGTTTGTCATTCTACTCAAAATATTTAGGTTTGTTAATAGTCCTCTTCAAATGTGACTTTACACCTAGGCATCCTACTTTAAATATGGCGTTATAAACGACATCTTGTCTAGAGGTAGTTACTTGTTTTGTTATGAAATATTCAGCTAATGCATGATTGAAATTCTGGTAAGGATATTGGCACTTTTATCCTGTTTTGTATAAACATAAAACTCTACACTTCAGTGCTTTTTAAATTGCATCTCATCCATGTATTCGTTAGTTTTACTTAAAAAAAAATCAAATTCAGAATTGCCTTTAAAAAGATATTGACAGAAAGCACACAAAAAACAGAGGATGATGTTAATCAGTTAGTAAGGCCCTTTCTAAATTCATAAATTCCTCTAAGTTTTGTAAGGTCATTTATTAACTCAGTCGGTTACCATCATCATATCTTCACTGTTATTATTGCATTTCATCTCTGATTTTTATAAAATGAATAGACATGGAGAAAACAATGTATTACTATTGCATCTATTTCTAGAGTGGTGTATAGATTGTAAGTATATTTTAAACAGTCTAAGTAATATTAAATTAAATCATAATTAGTTAATTCTTTATAACTAATTGCACACATCATTGGAAACAGTTAGACTAAAACTTTCTGAGTACCATACAACTTGTTTCATTTTTGTAAATCTCTTATGGGGGTTTTCATGACCCCAAGCCTTGTTAAATTATTTCCTTTATTAGAAAAATCTGATTTAAAGTAACATGGGAACGTCCCAATTATTTTGGGTGGATGATCAGTTCAGTCTTTTAGATTATTAATGGATACTTTTCCTTAGCAATTTCTCTTTCTTTTTTCTTATTAATGCAGAATTCTTCTTAGTTTTTCACAGCAAGTAACATAGAAAATATGGTCTTTCCTGCACTTAATGACTTACGATATCATTCTAATAAATCAAGAATTTCCTAAAAATAATATTCTATGTACAGAAAAGGGAACAAATCTCATGTGGAGGAAAACAAGTTTTTTTGAAAGAGAAATGTGGATACACAGGAAACTTACCAAGTAATTTAGATCTTAATAGGAAATGCTAGATAAGAAGAGATGACATGATTACTCCTCAAAAAATAGTGCTAACAATATTACACCTGAGGTTGGGCCCAAACCTAGCATGCACAAAATAGGACAACAAAAGATTATCTGTTCATTTTTAAAGATATTTAAAAGGAAAGTATAAAACTAAAAAAAGCATATGACTTTGTTTGACATGGACAGGACAATAACAATTAATAAAAAAGCAGAAAGAAAGGAACAATTTCTATATTGCTTCTTTTTTTGTTCCTGAGGACAATAATATTTGCACCATACAAAATTATTTATATATAATCAATACAACAGAGAAATTAAAGGATAAAAATAAAGTCCCTAATTGTCTTTGAAGAATTCAAATCATCTGGCCCAGATTTTCTATAAACTCTAGTGGGCGGGGGGAGAGAGAGAGAGAGAGGGAGAGAAAGAGAGAGAGAGAGGGAGGGAGGTAGAGAAAGAGAAATACAGTGGTGATTAAGCATTTCCTCTGTATCAGGCACTGTGTTAGCTGCTAGGGAAATACATAAAAGCAATAAAGATAACTTCTCTCCTAAAGTATCTTATAATCTATTGGTAGGGAAGGGTTATTGAAAAATCTAATAGTTTTGATTTCTTAACCATTTTCAGTACTATCTGAAAAAAATAAGAAAAATTTGGAAAGGAACACAAATTAGAGCAGAAAAACATCTAAATTATTTAAAGAAGAAACATATATATATATACATATATATTTATATATATATGTGTGTGTGTGTATATAATTTTTAAAGACCAATAATATTTCATTATATTCATATGCCATACTTTATTGAGTCACTCCCCAAATCTACTTTTTCCCAATTTCTTGCCATACAATAAGAGCTGCCACAAATATTTTTGCAAATCTGGTTCCTTTGCCCTCTTTTAAGATCTCTTTGGGAGACAAAGCCAGTAGTGACACTGCTGGTTTAAAAGATATATACAATTTTATAGACCTTTGGACATAGTTCCAATTGCTCTATACAACTCTACAATAGGTTAACAAGCATTATTGTCCAAGTTTTCTCACATCATGTCCAAGATTTATCATTATCTTTTTTTCCACCATCTTAGGCAATCTGAGAAGTATAGAAAGGTACCTCAGACCTGTTAATTTTCACTTCTCTAAGAACATTTTTTATCTAATTTCTTCATATGAAAAATAGTCTATTAATATCCTTT